>PVJL010010299.1:0-50455 GCA_004026885.1 Lyroderma lyra | reverse complement strand
TCCGCCCAAACCTCCCGAAACCCCCACAAGGAGATAGGAGGCGGAGCCACACTTGGCCAACCACAAAGTCGAACTGATCTCGGCACCGTTACTGGGGTGGGGCGTACGGTCTCCTAGCCACTAAGACCTCGTCAGGGGCGGGCTCCCAGAGCCTTCCAATGCGGGACCTTGGCAAGCTATAGTTCTCCCAATCCGGGCGCGGCGCTGGCAATTCAAACTGACAGGGTTGAAAAGGCACTGAGAGAGCGGAAGAGGGTAAAAAACGGCGTGTTCGGTGACAGAGACCCCCCAACGCCGACTCAGCCCTATAAAAGCGACCTCGACCCTAACCCACCAATACCACCGCGCGCTTTGGAGCGGCCGCTCCGGGAGAGAACTGAGGGGAAGGCGGGGGTCACCAGGGAGAGTTGAAGTGGGGAGGACGCGGGAGAAACAGTGCGTGGGCCCCCTCTCAGAGGGCTGGGGGCTGCTAGGAGAGAAGCGAAGCAGAAGGGACCGGCGGACGAGCGGAGCTGAGGAGAATCGCGGAAGGACTGAGAAGAAGCAGGGATCGTCCCGGTGGGAAGAGCTGAGGGGATTTCTGAGTCCTGGGGAGAGGAAGATTTCCAAAGCAGACGTGGGTAGGGACGCCTAGCCCGCGATCCCACCGGGAGGAATTAGAGCTCTCCGGGGGAGGGGCTTAAGAGAGGAGCGGCTTTAAATCCGAGATCTGACAGGAGACGCTACGGGAATTGCTGACGGGGCAGGAGCTGGAGTGGAGGATCCCTTTAGACCGGAGGAGAGGAAATCAGTGGAGAAGTTTCCGAGGCCCCTTGCAGCTTGGCCCTCCCCACTCCAAACGCCACTCCTCGCAAAGTTAAAAGGAAAGCCTACATCGCTGCTTCTCTCCTGTTTCTACTCAATAAACATTCCTTTGAGCATCCCTCGGGAAACCAGGAACTCCTTTCCTTCCCGAGTTTAGGGTTTAGAAAAGCTCGAGACCTCACACTTTGATTTTTAGCCTGGGGGAATCAAACGAGGAAGGGTCTTGCTCTTGTTTCCGTTGTCAAAATCCCACACCTCATCCTTCCCGGGACGCCATGTCTACCAGCAGTTGTAGTTTCAAGGACCGGTGCGTGTCCATCCTGTGCTGCAAGTTCTGTAAACAAGTGCTCAGTTCTAGAGGAATGAAGGCTGTTTTGCTGGCTGATACTGAAATAGACCTTTTCTCTACAGACATCCCTCCTACCAAGTAAGTCATGCTAGTGGCGGGCAACAGTAACCTTTAACTAAGTGGGGGAAATGTATGGCCTGGGCCTCTGGGAGTCAACAAGGAGGTTTATCATTTTGGTGTTTCAGCCACTCCCAGCAGTCTGATGATCCCCTTGGAGTGTAACTAAGTGGGCAGACTGTCTGGACAAAGTCTGTGGTTTAGCCGGAGTGGTCAGTCCTGATGTAATGCTTCTAGTTCAATTATAGTCATGTGACCACATTCCTTAAGTAGGATCCCAGGTGCTATGCCCTGCCCCACCATTCTTCTGGGTCAAGCCCATGAACTAGGCTCTGGGTAAATTAAGGCAAGCTTTTCTGTACTGTTGGAGAGGAGAGGTATTTATGGTTTTTTGTTTTTATCCATAGTTTTACTTCAAAAAACTGATTCATAGTTTTCTACCATTATTTACAATTGGCATTCTGAATCAGACTCCGTTGCCTATACAATTCAGTATTCTTTTTCTCAAAAACATTCTTCTTCAGAATGAGAGACTTAAATATATTTTTACTGGCATGAAATAGAGACTTAGCCCTAAAATAATCCTTATCTCCCATAAAGCCTATTTTAGATATTATGCATTCATTTGCATAATTAAATCCTTTTAAATTCTGTTCTCAGTCACTACCCACTTTCTGGTGTAGAGTCCTTAAGAATTTGCTTTCTATTTGGAAAAATAACTCAAATATACCTTTTTCTAGCTCTAAAAGGCACTGCCTCTTTCCATAGTCAACATAGCCCTTACATGATTTTCAAGACTTAGCTCTTTACTGAAAATTTATCATTAAAGTGGAAGAGTAATTATACAAAATGTGAGTGAACAGCCATTATTTGGACACAGAGCCAGAGGAAGCAGACTAATAGTCACAATACTAAATAGAAGCTTGAAGTTTTTTTTTTAAATACACTCAAAGTTGTGGACTCTTTCTCCCTTGAAATCTTTCCTGAATTGGTTTAATTGGAGTCATGCCTAATGGCAAAGCGATTTATTGCGAAAATAAATTAGTTAATATTTTCAGGACGTGTGTGCATATGTGGTGTGTGTTGCAAAAAGAGGAGGCACTAGACAATAAATCTGGAATATACTATTGCAAAGGTTCTATGATTAAAACTCATTTATCTTTACAATGGCTGTGGTAAGTAATAAGACAGTCATAGGAGGGTTCAGATATGTGAATTGTTAGAGGTTAGACCAGAGTCTAGAATAGAGGCAGGTCTTTCCTATTGTTTACTCTCCCTTGTAGGAATGAGTTATAATGATACTGGATTAATGTGCTAAGATGTGTGTGAATCAATAAACACATGAGATTTTTTAAATGGAACATTTGTCATATTTATGGTGAGCTCACCAATATTAACTGACTCTTATAAAATATACTATAGATCTACTTTAGAGTTTCTCTCAGCTCTTTGGGACTGCAAACTTCATGCTAAATCACAATCAAAAGTACATTTGATGGAAAGGATATGGAAAAATTAGATCCCTTGTGCATCATCGGTGGGCACGTAAAATGATGCCACTGCCATGGAAAAGCACAGCAGTTTCTCAGAAAATTGAAAATAGAATTTCTATATGATCCAGCATTCCCACTTCTGGCTATATGAGGACTGTCTGAAAAGTACTCAGCTATGTAATATGACAAACATGCTGTTTCTTCCGGACAGCCCTCATGTATCCAGAAGAGGTACTTGCAAACCCATGTTCTTAGCAGCATTATTCACATTAACCAAGAGCTGGAAGTGACCCACATGTCCATCAATAGACAAATAAACAAAATGTGGTCTATGCATACAATAACTATTTAAAGGAAGGCTATCCTGTCACATACTACAACATAGATGGACCTTGAGGACATTACTCTGAGGGAAAATAAGCCAGTCACTAAAAGACAAATACTGTCTGATTTTGCTAATATGTGGTATGTAAAGAAACCAAATAAATAGAAACAGGAAGTAGAATGATGGTTGCCTGGGGCCAGAGGAAGAGGGAAATAGAAAGTTGTTCTTTAATGGGGACATAGAGGTTTGATTTTACAAGATGCAAGAGGTCTGGAGGTTTGTTGCACAAAAATGTGAATACACGTAACAGTTCCAAACTATACATTTAAAAATGGCTGAGTAATTTTTATGTTTTTGTAGTTTCTATATTTTTTATATATTTGTATTTTATAATTTTTTATTTTTTTATTTTTTGGTTAAGAATTTTCCAAGTTTAATGAGAAGTTTTTTAAAAATAGAAAGAAGTTCACTTTCTTTAATGTACGAAAACATATGAGTAGAAACAAAAGCAAATTAAACATTATCACACATGTTTACACCACTATCTAGTTTTTCTATTAACATTACAATTCAAACAATAGAAAGTAGGGGCCAATTTAGGGATTGGGAAGGAGAAAAAAACCAAAACAACTTTTCTACCAGGTTTATTTTACACTGTGTGGAGCTGTGCTCACAGAGACGGCTTCTTTTCCTTCTCCACTGAGCAGGAATTCAGTTGTATACAAAACTGAGCCTGCTCAAAAGCTGAGGGAGACTAGAAATGATGGGTCAGTCCCCTGGTGCATCACCATATCGTTCCAGCAATGGTGCAGCTAGACCAGCTTGTAATTTTTCGGGACTGGAGACCAGGCTTCCTCTTGAAATCGAACCAGAAACAAAGTCTTACGCTCCTTAGGTTTTGTGTATGTGCAGGCATGTAGGGATACTGAGGAGGCTCAAATTTTGCTCTCCGCCAGTTACCAATGCAATCATCCGTGACCCAGTCCGGCAGGACTCCATCCGGACGACCAAGTATCTCTGTCTTTCAGCGTCTTAGTCCTTCACCGTCATCTTCTCCTGGGTTAGTTCACCAGCAGGTAATTTGGAGAAAGTTGTTCCCAGCTGTAGCCGTAGCACACGGGGTAGCCGGTGCTCATGTACAATCAGAACCCCATTCTACAGCCCTCCTCATTCCAAGTTCATCCAATTCCTCCCTCGTGTGCTGCAGTCTGGCTGCAATGGGGCTGTCTTTCTCATACAGGGGATCTTTGGCAGCACAAGTGTACTTGGTAAGAGGGTACAGGTCGATGGTGCGCTCCAAGGTGAGGGGCTTGGTCTGCCGGATGTCCTTGTTGCCCCCCCACACACACACATCCCCCGGGGCCAGCCGGTCCTCGAGCGCCCGCCCCGGGAGCACCACGGACATGCTGGGGAGCGCCGGTGCTGGCGGCGAGCGGAAGCCGGGACGCAGGGAGACTTTCCCCGTGCCAGGAGCGGTTATCTGCACCCCAACCAGCAGCCGCCACCCACCATTGCCATCAGAGCACAAGAGGAGCTATAATTTTATTGTTTTTATTTTTGGGGTGGTCCCCTGGCTGGGAATCGAGCCCAGGTCACGCATTGAGGGCACCGAAGCCTAGCCACTACACCACCAGGGAACCCCCTATCATGTTTTTTTAAAAAGTGCATTTGACTATCTCTATACTTTTTCCTTTCCAGCACAGTGGACTTAATTGGAAGATGCTATTTCACTGAAATCTGCAAATGTAAACTGAAGGACATCGCATGTTTAAAATGGTATTTATGGCAATATTCTCCATAGCCCTGGGTTTGGTAGATGAATGTTGCCACCAGAGCAGAGAGAAAGGGGCAGTGGGCTGCATCGAGCATTGCTTATTATCCATGCCATGAGTTACTGAAAACCCATTTGTTACTTAGAGCTATTTTTTAAGGATCTTCTGACACTTCACATTTGTATATGATTTTACTATTTTTCAAAGTCCATCTGCTTAAGTTTTAGAAAAAGGCAATGTAGTTTAGACTTGGATTTATAGTTATAAGAATCAAGTTTAACCCTGAACCTACCCTTACTATCTATGTCATCTTGAGTAAACTCCTTAAATCTCTAAACCTCCGACCCTCTGTTTTCTTATTTAACTTGTATCTTACGATACAGCTGAGAAGATAGAAGCTATCTTCTTAAGATGTACATTAAAATATCTTTTGTGTTTACCTCGTAGAGTTATAGTGAAGATCAAATGAATTATGAAGGTTAAAAGGCTGATAAACGATAAATTAACACAGATGAAAACTGTCACCGTTACCTTTTCAGAGGTAGACTTGAATGTTATTAGTGCCATTTTAGAGAGAAGGTTGAGATTTTCTCATTTAAATGGGGTTTAGATTATGAGTTATAATCCTAATAATTTAAGTTAGCAAACTCTTATTTTGTACTAATGACTAATTTCACTCACTCATTCAAACGATACGAGGGCTGTTGGAAGGCATCCAGCCACATAATGTGAAAACAGGCATTTATGGCTGGAGTGTCTCCCGGCAGGCGAGGTGAGATCCTACCACGTGTTAGTCATTGTTACAGGGGCTGGAAGCACAGCAATGAGCAAGACGAAATCACTGGCCTTTGGACATTATATTCTAATGGGAACACGGTCAATCAATAAGATATTTAAATAAGGTAGGAAGTGCTCCAAGGAAAGTAACGATAATGAATGGTAGAGAGTAATAGCGGTCAGGAGAGTGAGTTAGAGCTATTTTAGAGGGCATGGTCGGGGAGGTCTTCTCACAACAAGGGTAACATCGGACTTGAATCCTAAAGAATAGGAAGGAACCAGGGAGTTCCCTGATGGTGTAGTGGCTTAAGGCTTCGGCATTGGCGCTGTCAGCGCTGCGGCCTGGGTTCGATTCCCAGTCAGGGAGCTACCCACATACCAAAAAGCAAAAAAAAAAAAAAAAAACAAAACAAACAAACAAACAAACAAAAAAGAATAGGAAGGAACCAGAGGAAGAATGTTCTAGGCAGAGTGAATTCAAGTGCAGAGCACACAAGGCAAGAAGCTTAACATGTTCAAGGAATGAAAAGGGCTAAGACACTGTGAGCGTCGGGGCAGCGTGGTAGGAGTAGACTAGAGAGGTAGTCAGAGCACAGGTAATCCAGAGCGGTGCTATCCAGTAGAGATACCCCGGCCGCATAGGGAATTTAAATTTTACTAGAAACCACATTTTAAAAGGTAAAGACAAACAGATGAAATTAATTTTAATCATATATTTTATTGATTTATAACCCACTATGTCCAAAATATTATCATTTCAACGTGTAACCAACATAAAAATTATTGAAATAGTTTGCACTCTATGTTTTATTCTTCCTCTGTCAAAGGTGGTGTGTGCTTTACACTTAGGGCGACCTCAGTTCAAGCTGGCTGAACATCGAGCACCTAGCAGCCACATTTGGATAGTGCAAATCTAAACCTCCCTATGAAAGACTGTTTTTATTTTTGGCAAATGGGAAGGCATTGAAGAGGATTTAACAAGGGAGCAAAATGATCTGCCGTATCCCTACTAGAACTCTGAGAACAAAAACATGGTATTGTTAGCACCAGGACTAGTATCTACCACATAATACATGCTCAGTAAACATCAGTTGAATGAGTAAATGAATATAGGTGGTAGTTTAAGCCGTAGAATGTCCTCTTCCAATCCAGTCTTACAAATCACTATCAGTCCTAGTCCAAGAACAACTTTTGTTTTCATCTGTTTGCCTCTCAAGCAGTTTATGATTAGAAGACATATTTTAGGTGGGCTGGTACCTTTTATAGTATTTTTATAGGACCTCACAAAAATGACAGGCTCCCACATCTCATAGGGTGGAAATGAGCTATAATAAAAAGTTTTACAACTCCAAGTATAAGCAGTTCATGTTGTCATTTTTAAAAAAATACTAGCTAAAACATTCCCTATATAGCCACCCTATTTAATAGTAACTAGATAGGGAAAAAGATCTGTGAGGTACCTATAGTCAGATGGATAATCCTGAAGGCAGTAAAAACTTTTGCAACTTTCTCTAGAGGCTGTGGATTTGCTTTACTTCTGAATTCCTTCAAAAACACTGAAACTAAAATTAAAGCAGCCAGCTTGTGTTTGGTTTCCAGGGGCTCACGCTGTCTTCCTCCTCTGCCATCTGTTGAAACAGTTTTAGGAGCTGGCATGGAACTAGAACATAGGAGAGCCCAACTTGCCACTGGCCTGGGGATAGCAAAAACCTTTTACCCATGGATCTGAGTTTATTTAATACATTTTGTCTGTACTGACATCAATGTTGGGTGCTTTAGAAAACAGATGACAACCTTGTCACATCTGGAAGCTAACTTCTGAAGGGAGAATGCATAAAAGAAATGGAGAATGTGTTAGTATTAATTTCACTTAACTTAAAGACTATTTTCCCACTGGATAGTAAACCTGTAACCACTATCAGAGTAACTCTTATCCCAAAATCCCAGCAATGCAAGATGTTAGCAGGAAATGAGGTCTTTATGTCATCAGTATACATTAGCACGTAAAAACGCTCACACGGCCAGCTAGTACATGGTATCTAATAATATTTACTTTCTTTTTTAGTGGGAACATCGTAGGTTATCATGTGATTGTGCCATGTTGTTCCTGCCTTCTTTCCTGTAACAACGGACACTTCTGGATGTTTCACAGCCAGGCAGTTTATGGTATTAACAGGCTAGACTCCACCGGTAAGAACCATTGAGTCAGACCTTCTTCTAACATTTGTCTGTCAATACCTGGGTGAAACTCCCAATAGATCATTTCAGGATTCCCTCAGGGATTTTCTTACCTTGGTTGGATCCACTAGAGTGAAATGTCAATCCTTTTGTCCCAAACAAGGGAAACTACCCAAAATTCATTGCCATTTTCATTATTGTATTTAAGAGCTTCAAACTTGGCTATATTTCTTAGCCTTTTTAAATTAATATTTTAATTGCTCTAAATTGTTGCCTTAATACGTATTGTGACTCCAGAGAATTTGGAAGATTTTAGATTTGATAGTCAGTCTGTGTGTGTGTGTGTGTGTGTGTGTGTCTAAGAAAGTGAGGGAGGGGGCCTGGGGCCATGGGGAGTTGGGAGGAACCTCCCTGTATTTGGTAATACTGCTTTAGCATAAAAATGGACATTGACACCTGTATTAATAAATTATCACAGAATTTTAGTGAGGGGAAATATGTTATACTGATTATTTAGTGGGAAATGTATAACCAATTCTTAAAGGATATTTACCTAATACATTTTATATTGTTAGGAGCCATTCAGTTTTGTGACAGGGCAATATCTAATATCGATTTACACAACAGACCAAGTTGACATTTAGTGGAACATTTTTGGTGGGGACTTAAGTTTATTGAACTTTAGTTTGCAGAACCAGTTTAAAGACCTTGGCAGTCCAAGTTGGCACTAACACTTGGGATTTTAAATGTATGTTTTGGTCTTCTTCAGAACTTAAAATATATTCCTTTTTTTTTCAAGTATGATTCATTTTCACTGACAAAAAGATCATGAATTGTCAGCTAGGTTGTCAGGGTCTTTAAACCCTCCGATTACGCTTAGGTTTGTAGAGACTCAGATTTTTTTTATCACCTGGTGTTCATTTGTGGCTCTTAACCCATCATTTAGGGGTACTTAATTTAAGGCTCTATGTTAAGAAGGCCATTTCTGAGCAAAGACATATCTAAACTTCCCTAAGTGAGATATATAGGCTCCTAATTTAGGGTTCCAGTTTTTATATTTGTGTTGCTCATGGGACACATTAAAGGAAATTTATGCTTTGATATTATTTTTTCTGCTTCATACAATTCAAAACACAGGATGGAGATTTTTTCAATTTTGATTTACTTTTTTATATTAGTTAATTTTTCAAAGATAAAAGCCCAGCATTCTTCCATTTGCATTGAAATCTAATCCATGAGAAACAGATGTATCACAGGATTTCCTTGCTCCCTTCTTAACAGAGAAAGGAAGGTGCTGCTTCTGTCAGAGCCAGTCTCTGAGTTTATTTTTTCTTCTTTGAACCAATTGTGCTGAGTATTGACTCCAAGAATATCAAACTTCTCCTTTGTAACCCTAATATTGTGATTTAAAGCGCCAGAATGTTTTAGATGTTTGGTATAAAACAGGATTTCTCATGGCTGTTGGAACTGTCCTTGAAACACCTGAGTCAGCAGCATCAAAGGAACACATACATACCCATGCTTTATAACATTCTAGAAAGTTTAGACTAAAGAGCCCCACGAAGTCTGTGTTCTAGGTTAACCTACACATGGAGACCTGATTTCCTGAAACTTCCAGAGGAGGCTTGGGAAACCTTGGTTCACATTCCCTGGGATTAGCAAATGGCCTCAGTGGCAAGCTCTGTGACTAGCTCTCTGTTGACCTTCATGGGTTCTACTTGTCCCTTAGATTTGGCCCAGTGATTCCTTACTATCCTGTCAGCTCTTTAATGCCATATTATCAGAAGCAAAACATCATTCGTTCTTGGGGGAAAAGAGGTATTTTTTTATTATAAGCAATTCAGACACACAAAAAATTACAGAAAATGACATGACAGGCATCTGTAAGCATCAAAAAGATATTAACGTCTTGCCTGAGTAGATTCTAGTATCTTAACTAAGAGAGACAGTTGATGTGTCTACAGTTTTAACAATGCAACAGTGCACATTTTTGTACATTTCTGCTTGGGTACCTGTGCAAAATGGGCAGTTAGAGGAAAGGCTGGGTGATGGGCCATATTTGCTACACACACACACACACACACACACACACACATACACACAATTTTTTTAATTCATGTAATGGAATACTTTACAGAAATCAGAAATAAAAAGAAATAAGCTAAGTCTATACATACAGACACAGGTAAAGCTCAAAAACATAAGGTTTAATAAAAAAGCAAATTAGAAAAGATACATACAAGGCCATACTATAAAAAATTTCAATATATGAAACAATAAGATATCTAGTCTGTGATTGCATGCATTTGTGGTAAAAGTAGTAAAAACATTTATGGTGTACTAGTAAGTGGTGGAAACTGGATACAAACCCGGTCTCCAAACCCTGGCTCCTTCCCCTCCGCTGCGTGGCCACTGTCTCCTATCTGGAGCTGCAGAGCTCTCCCTGTGCCCACACTGACACCTGGACAGCTTAAGCTTCACCTTCTTGTTGGACTTCATTGGCTCTCTTCGAGGTCAATTAATAATGGGGTTTACTTTTTCAGTTTAGTGCTTTCAAGTTATGATGTAGCACATGCTGGAATAAACCATCTCATACCCTCTATTAGATGTGTGGCCTTACACTGTATGCCAGTGCTGGAGTCTTCCCTATGACATCTGACTGTCCTTTCACAATAGGCTTTAGATTGTTGTTTTGTTTATTGTATTGACAGCGACAACCCGGTCCTCAGGTTTACAGTTCTACCTTGACAGTATCTGGACTAAAACCCACCTCTGTCAAAGATTACTGTTCATATTATAACTGGTTCCAAAGTCTTGCTTTTTTTAATCAGAAGAAAGGAACCAGCTCCTTCCATGTCTATCAAGGAGATGAGGAAACTGATTCAGGCCTTTTCCTTGCACCCTCCAAAGAGACACTTAATCTGAAAGAATCTTGTGAGATCTCTATTCTTAAGCACCATTAAAATAGATTTGAAAAGTGTCAGGGTGGAGTGAGAATGGCATCTTGCAGCTGGAGGCGGGGTTTGAGTAAACGCACTCCTGAGGTCCTTTGGAGTTCTAAGATGCTAGAATTCAAGCCCTTCTTTAAAAGGGCTTAAAGAATGTGTATGTCTGAGACGAAAAATAGTAGATAAGTGTATTTGTGGCACATCCTTTCATAGTTTTTCTCTTTACTTCTAAGGCTATGGGTTAATACAAGAATGTTAACATAGAAGATTTCCTATATCATGATCTGAGGTGTAACAGTAGTCAGCACCAAATAACATTATGACTCCTTCTTTTCAGGTGTGAACTTCCTACTTTGGGGCAACTTACCAGAGATAGAAGAGAATACAGATGAAGACATGTCAGATATCTCAGCAGAGGAGTATATTAGATGAATAGACATAGGATAGATAGAATATTCGAACTTGTCCCTATTTAAAATGTATATTAATGGATCAACTTTAAAATTGTCAGTAAGGATTTACCGGTGCTTTCTTTTTTTGGATACAGAAATGGGGCATTTTTTATTTATTTATTTGCTGTCTCGAATTAATTACCTGAGTTAAATTTGAGCCAATGTAGTCCTTTTCTTCTCCTTCTACTTTTTCCTCTTCCTCCCTCCGTCCCTCTGCCCAGTACAGGTGTATTTTTAAATTCCAATAGGAAAAGTGTCCTTCATGTGTCACTTAGCTACCTACTTCCCAATCTGAGTAAGTTTTTCCTGTAATTAGATGCCAGATACCATGATTTTACATTCCTGAAAGGAGGTATTAGTGCCCACACATATATCAACAATGCATATATACATGCATAAACCCACACACATAACCATAAAGCCATATGGAAACTCCACTTGGAATTAAAGCTTCACAGGGAATCTTTGAAGACAGGCTAGTAGGTTTCCGTGGGTGTGGTTATCATGTTATATTGGTGACAACTACTTTAATATGGAGCTAGACTGTGAATAATGAGTATAATACATTTTTTAATATATGGAGAAATTCTCTTGATTCCTCAGCATGATGTTAGATAAGTGATTTTGTCAGAAAATTATCACTATATACTGTTCACCAATATTATTCATTTACATTCTTCTAAAGTCCGGTGGATGTTGTTTTATGGAAGGCAGCTCAACTAAACCTGTCTTTAAGTTATCCTATTCCTTAGGCTTTCTCTGTAAATAACAAATTTTAGATGAGTAATCTCAGTTCCAAACCTTAAATAGAAAAAAACCCCCAAAACGACTCAAGAAGTGGTTTGCTTAAGCCGCTGTACATTGTGCAGAGTTTGTCGTCGTTTTAAGTTACGATCGGAGCCACACCGGAATAGGAAGCGGCGGGTGCGGGGCTCTAGTCTCATGCGTAGCTAAAATCAGTGTGTCGCCCTAACTCATGTCTCAGCTGCAGGCATTTTGTCAATAGTCATACCAAAACAGACTGAGTCACAGTGTTGTCAATAAAGTTTTGTTCTAAAAATAACCAGCTTTCCTTTAATTTTTTGTATTGTACCCACTTTTCTTACTTAAAAAGGCAGAAGTATAGACTATCATAGCTAACATCTATTGAGTGCTTACCAATAAATGTTTAGACACTATTCTAAATACTTTACACATTTAATTCACTTATTCCACACAAGCAGCCCAGGAGAGATGGGTACCATTCTTACTCCTTTGTTACTGATAAGACAGGTGAGGCATAGAGAGATGAAGTCACTTGTCCAAGATCACGTAACGGGCCAGAGATTTGGCCAGATTCAGACTGACTGACTTCAGAGCTCCTCTTCACCTCAGTGCTGTCCCCTGGGGCACCTTCAGACACGTGTCGGCTGTGATTTTATTTAGCCAAGATACATGCTGGGCAACAACTACCGTGCTATGTACCCTGGGTGACGGCCTCAGTGACTAATTTCAATGTTGAAAATCTCAGCCTGGTCTCAGGGTGAAAAACCCGTGGGTGCTGGCAGAATCATTTGCTATCAACGGAGATCAACGATGCTTCAGAAACGCTGTTCCTGGTACTTGGAAAATTTCTCCACAAGTCTTTGATGCTGACCATCAGCATGGACAGAAGGTTACCAAAAGAACCAAGGGGATGAGTGGAACAATTTGTTTTCCAATTTGGGATTTTTTTTTCTTTAACCTCCCTTAAAGAATTTCTGAAACAAGGTGACACAATGGCTAAGATGAAAATCATAATAAATTGATTACATAATACTTCAGTTAACTTGTTCAATGGAGAAGATAAGTTCAATGCCAGATTTAAAATTCAGCAGAGTTCATCTGGTTTCAGTTCTTCGCGTGCGTTCAAAGGGTATGGCTGACTTAGCGACTCTTTGAAGAGCAAAAGCAAGACAGGAGCGCTGATTGAAGCAAGGCCCAAAGCGATTCCACTACAGATGGGGTGTATTTCAAATTACTCAGCCACCTTTTGGCTAACTGGGTTATGAGAGGGCCAGTTGTAAGCCAAAAATGCATTAATAATGTTTTAGCTAGAAAATCTATTCATGACACTTTTTAATAAAAGCAAGTGACATGCGCTCTGTTAAGACCAAAACCAGAATCACGTATGTGGATTTAGCCAACACTTTGTGGCCCTAGCAGAAGACCCGCACCTAGAAAGTTCATTTCTGCTTTGGTCCTCTGCTAATTCAGTTGAACAAACCTGCATTATGCTCCCATGGTGGGCCAAGAATTGCCAGTGACAGGCTCACCCTTGCCTCCACGGAGTGGCCAGTAGGATGGGGGGACGGTTGAACCCTATCAGTTCATCGGGTTAAGTGATTTGCCAAAGGCATGCTTGAATTCAACAACTCTGCAGAGGAAAGAACAATCATTCTGAGAAGCAGGAGAGAGTGGGAGTTGAGAAAGCTACAGAGAAGAAGGGACACGTGAGCCGAGCTTTGAAGTCCTGGACAGAGAGAACAGCGTAAGGAAATGGACCGGCATTTAACAGTACCTGGTTTACTGGGTAAATTATACGTGGTCTCTTATACCTTCCGAGCTATGTAATGAGAATTAATTAGAGGAAGCCAGTAAGGAAAGTTGGGATCATGTTAGGAAGAACGTTCTGTGCTGTTAGGAGTTTAGACTTGCTCCAGCAGCAATGTGGCGCTATGGAGATTTTCAGGCAGGAGCATAAAATGATCAGATTTGGGATGATAGCTCTGATGGTAAAGCGTAGTCAAGCTTACTTCTCCTAGTGTCCTTTCTTTGATGCACTTAACAATATGACCATGGAAATTGTATTTATTGTCTTTACCCTAAGAACATAGAGGTCTTTAAGTTCCCTGAGTTTCTTGAGTTTTGTGAAACATCTGGTCTGCAGTGGGGCACTGCCTTTTCTCCCGTCTTGTCATGCCTCAAGTTCAAGGAAGGGACAGTGAGTCATCAACTGCCCCACTCTGGCTTTTTATGCTCCCTGATCCTTTTCCTCAAGTCAGTTTCTCAACCTCAACCTCAGGCTCTGTTGTGGCCTCTTGGGTGGGGCCTAATCTTAAAGCCATAATATTTTGAATAATCCCTGGCTCCAGAAATCAGGTTTTTAAATATTACTAATCTGGGGAGATAACCCCACAAAGAACTGCTCTGTTGACCCCCTGAGTCACATGTGGCTGATAAAAAATAATCCACATTTCTTTTTTTAGTAAGGAGGAGGTGACCATAATATCTAAATCATGGTATATAAACCAACTGACTAATTAGAACATAAGTAGGGAGTGGAAAAAGGTAAGAAAGGATTCATGGATTGAATAGTCTTGCTTTGGGGGTGAGTTCCTCAATGAAGGCTTTCCCTGTTTTAGCATTCATGCTTATAAAAGGAAATAGTTTCCTTTTCTGCCTTTTTAAAAAAAACTTTAAAAGCAGCCTAAACCATAGTTTCTTTCTTGCCTGGTATTGAGTGTATGCCAAATCTACCCTAAACTGCACAGATGGAAAAAATTAGTCTATGTCTGTGGTACCTCTGGGGTTGAATATTTTTAGTACTTGAATCTTTAGCTAAAGAGTCTTTCTTCCTAGACTCTCATAGAATCATTTTATTGTCATCCAATGAGTAAGCTTACTGAGATAAAAGTTAATAATATCATGTGTTTGCATATCACTTTATAGTTCATTAGGAGCTTTCACATGTACTTTAATTTAATCCTCGGGATAACCTTGCAAGTTCTTCCCATCTTACAAATTAAGAGAGAAAGCCTTAGTCTCAACACCCAGAGAGTTAGAAGAATTTAAACTGAGATGTGGGTCTTCTCCTCTTAGTATAGGGTTCTTTCCTACTTCCCTAACGAACCCTAAACCTGATTTCTGATTTTCCACACTAGCTATAAAACCGAGGACAAATTTGCTTTCATTTTTGGCCTCAAAGCCTAACTACTCTCATTAACTAATCCATTCAACAAATCTTTATTGAGTGCATAGGGTAGGGGGAAAAAATGCTGAGGACAGAACTAAATAACACCAAGTCCCTGCTCCCCTGTGGAGCTAACATGCTGTTGAGAAGCAGGATGCAGGGAGCTAACATTCCGGGAGGGTTTGCTGGGTGCCCACACTGCTCTAAGGGCTTCACGTGCGACAACCCTGAGAGGCAAACCCCACTGGTACCCTCACCGTGCAGTTCAGAAAACGGAGGTGTAGAGAAGTGAAAGAATTTGCCCAACATCGTACAGCTAGTAAACGACACCACTCTAAGATGTGGAGGGGCCAGAATTCATTCACTTAATGACCGTGTTTCCTTTTTATTTCTCAGTGTGGTTGTTTCCACCCAAACAAAGCCAAGTTTTCCATGGACAATATGGCTGTACACATCCTTCCCTGTTAGACTGTAGTCGATTTTCAGTTTAGATTATGACGGCGGCACCAGCATTCCCCTTCTCTGTGAAGGAGATTGGTGTGACTGTCAATGACAATAATGCTAGTCTTATGCACTATGAAGAAAGAATAAGAAAAACCTAGGAGGAAAACAACCTAGTGAAACTCTTAATTTCAAGTTTTGCTATAGCTCTGCCTGGAAATGAAGTCTTTTTTACTAGTGCAGATTTTTATCTTACAAGCAACGAAAGTTCACTGCAGAGTAGCTTCTCATTCTTTAAACTCTTTGTATGTCTCAAATACTTCATAAGAAAAAGGGGATTAAGTGACCACCTTTGCAAATTGCTCTAGTCTCAGCCTGCCTTATAAGCTTGCATTTAAAATCAATTTATGTGGAATTTCAGAAGCAGCCTTGCTTCAAATGGGTATTTCCACATCTTCATAACAAGATTCTGTATTTATTATGAGGGAAGCCAAAACAGGTATCAAATCCATATTCAAATTTTGCCTTTTGAGACTTACAGGAGAGTGGGCTGACAACTCTCCAAAGATTAATTTACTCTGCCAAGTATGGGCACCCTCGGAGCCTGCCCACCAGAATGCATCTCTACACTTTCATTCACACAGCCCACGTGCTCGGGAGAGGCGCCCAGGTTGAGAGCAGGCATATGAAGATGATTCACTTGGGGAAAGCTGTACCGAGTGTATTAGAATGGTTTGCTTTCTGCCTCTAGATCTTGGCCATAATTTTTCTCCCCAAAGGAACCACCTGCTATTATGGCTGTGACACCTGAAAAGCTTCCCACATATTGCAGGAGATTGCTCATGTGGGGGTGGATTTTCAGGCTGTTCGGTGGCATTTAAAAAAAAAAAGATTTTTTTTTGGAAGAAATGTTCTCAGACACTGGAACTTTGCCTTGTCTTATCAAAATTGCTCTGTAGCCTTGTTCGCAAATACCTTAAAACCTTGGAGCCACAGATGGAATTCAGCAGAAGACATACTGAGCTAATTTCCTTTGCATGATGTTACCCAGAGAAATCAAGCTGTCAGTGTCCTGAAGAACAAGCCCTCCAAGAGAGATGGTGGCCAAAGCCAGGGGAAGCAGGAAAGATCAAGGTGCTTATCCTTCCGGAACTGCTTCCCATCCTCCCAAATCCATCTTGTAGATAAAAAAAAAACAAAAAACAAACAAACAAAAAAAAACCTATTATTAATAAAACAAAGAAAAAAGAAAGAAAGACCCAGAGTGTTTGACTCGAGGTGGTTGTACAGTGATAGTAAAGGTGTCAGCACTAGGCTGACAAAAAATCTTGCATTCTAAATCTTTCTTGATATTCCAGGATACAGTCACAAAGGAGAATGACAGAACCTCAGGGCTTTAGGCATACGGACTGTCGTCCTCTGGGCTACCTGGAGAAGAGATTAAGCCTTGGAGCACAGAAATGTTGAGACAGAGGGAAGATGAGTAGAATCGATGTTAGCGGATCTAGGAGTCCCTGGAGCTATGGTAAACAACGTAGATTCCAGGGCCCCTATACCCATCGATTTTGATTCAGAGCACATATGGAGGCCCGGTGATCTGCTTCGTTGACAAGCTCTGAAGTGGGCAATTTGGGAGTACTACCCTTTGAAAACTACTGAAATAGACTACCATTGTGGAAAAAAAAAACCCAAAACGTTTTATGGGTCCTTAAGTTCAAGGATACTTCTTTTTCTCCCCACTTACTCTGTCATCGGTCATGCATGAAAGACTTAGAAGAGGCTGGGAGGCGAAATCGGGCCTTCTCTTTGTTCTAGTTGCCTTTTTGCAGGGAGGGTGAAAGCCAGAGATAAGCTCCTGCCAGGAAAAGGAGAAAGGTATGGGCCTAAAAATAGTGTCTACCTCCAAGAAGAGTCTATTCTCCCTTAACTACCCAGTTTGGTGTCCAGTGGGAACATTTAATGAAAGCAAAGCCAAGAGTAAAATCAATACTTCTTTGTCCCTAAATTTTAAGCAGCACATGCTCCTTCCATAGCTCAAGGAGTGGAAAGCAGTCACAGTCTTCCCAATGTTTCATGCGAGGTTTAGAGAAGTTGAGACCAAAAGCAAATGCTTAGTAGCCCGCTGTAGCCTTTTCCCTCCTATTTATCAAAATCAATGCTGATTCGGCCTCTCTAGATGGAAAATGCCCATGACTGTTCAGACCATCATTGATACAAGACTGAAATATTACGGTCAGCGAATGCGTGTTTCTCAAATATAAAAATGTGACTATATTTCCACGTGGACCGAGTCTGGTGGTAATTTACATGGCCCTATTCTCCCTTTTGCCGTCCGGTGGTTGCAAGGGGGCCTGGAGCTGCAGGAGCCGTGTGTCGTGATAATGACAGCATTGATTAAATGCCAATTACTCCCAGCCTCTGCTGCAGAGCTGAAATTGGGCTTGCTGTCTGCTATTAGATCAGAGCTCCGTAATTCTCGGTGATAGCTGGTTTGGGATCTCGAGCAATTACTTGTATCATGAACTTTCATCAACAGGATGCTATTATGACAAGTCTCCACACCCAGGATGAAGCATTACTCAGGCTCTCCCCCCACCCCCACTCTGCTCCCCAGAACCTGAGCTTCTGACCCACAGATGATGAAGTCACTCTGGTGACTCATCCTCAATGGGACAGGGGCAGCCGTCCAGCCAGAGCCTTTTACCACAACCATGCTTGTCTAGAGGGATGATGGCTCTTACAGGCACAGCCAGAGGTCAAGTTACCTACTTGCCTCGATGCTCCACTGGGTAGCAGGCCTCTGGCTGGCATCCAGTCAGCATTTAATTCTGTATTTAGCATGTGCTTCCATTAGCAAATACTTCTAAAGTCTGCGTGTCATCCCCCAGAAAATTCTTTCCAAGAAAGTTTTAGATCTAATCACCATCATAGGCTGATTCCACCACCATATTTGAAATAGTCAGCAGATTGTGATAGAACATGGATGCTGATGGTTGAGCCAACAAGGTAACTAAGTCACCAACTTACTGTGTGACCTCAGGCATCTTGTTTCAAAGCACGCAGTATGTTTTCTGAGATCCCTTTCAACTCTAGCATTCTATGGACTAATTTCATTTTCTGCAGAGAGTTTTTTATCCATTTGCCAAAGACAATTGTGTTAGTTTGCTAGGGCTGCCGTAACAAAGTACCCCGGACTGGGGGGCTTAAACAACAGACATTTATTGTCTCAGGGTTCTGGAGGCTGAAAGTCTGAGATCAAGATGGTGGGAGGGTGGTTCCTCTTGAGGGCTGTGAAGGAAGGATCTGCTTGTTCAGGCCTCTTGGCTGGTGAGTGCCATCTTTATCATCACATGGTGTTCTTCCTTGTGCATATCTGTCCCCAAATTCCCCCTTTTATAAGGACACCAGTCTTCTTGGACTAGGGCCTGCACTAATGGCCTTACTTTAACTTGATTACCTCTGTAAAGGCCCTGTCTCCAAAGAAGGTCACTTTCTGAGGTACTAGGGGTTAAGGACTTTAACTTATGAAAATTTGATGGACACAATTCAACCCATAAGAGCAATTAAATATCAACCATATGTAAGGAATAAAGAACAATGATGTGGTTGATTTTAAGGCTGGTGACTGACAGGAGGTTAGCTAATAAGTAGAGACGGTTGAATTTATTTTGTATACTCTAAGGGCTGAAACCCACACCAATACTAATCTTTACCTCCACATATGGATCTTCTATAAGAATCAGCTCCAATCCCTTTGTACCTGAAATCCTTAGCTTTGCTGCGCTTTGTAGTGTTTCATCTGTTTTTATAATTGAATGTGAAACTACTTGAAAAAGTCCTATGACAATTTAACTGGTTATTGTTCAAAGGAGCCCCATGGGAGTTAACAAATAGGTGGCCCATTATTTCATTAAATGACCCTGTCGAGGTTTGATTGAATTTGGAGCCATCAGAGAATATAATTACAAGTGGAATATGTTTGTCTGTGCTGATAGGACAGGAGTCTCCTGATCGTATAATGCTATTTGTATATAAAGAACAGAGAAAAGGAATGCATTAGCTTCTTTTGACTCACGACTACACATTTGGCTTTACTGGAAATAAATGAACGCTCACTCAGTATGAACAAGGACAGATTGGAGTGGAACAGGGTATTATTTATAATGAAACCGACAGAAGTCCAGATTTATCAGCAAAAGTATACCCTTCTCATCACTTGTCTATTTTCAGAGCCTCTTGCCTGGAAATCCACTAGGGGGAGCGACCAGGAATCAGCCGGCCGGGAGGGCTCCCAAGCAACTCTGACCTCTACTGCAGCTATTCCTTTCCCCTGCAAAACTTAGACAAAGGCTGAGGGGAAACTGGGTTTCAGAAACTGCTTTAGATCAAACATCCCTTGCTCATTAGAAAAGGAGAGTAGCCCAGAAAATAAAGCCACTCAGATTTGCTGAGCTGGACATGATTACTAAACATACCGGAGGCACACCCATCTTGGACCCTTTCCCCATGGCTTGGCTCTCATGACAGACTTCCTTTCGGCTTTCATTGGTGGCAGATGGAATTCGGGGCAGACCGCTTACCCAGGCTCCTGTGCTTAGATCATACATCTCCTTTTTTCTGCCTGTGGCAACCACCCTAAAGTTCTGGTATCAACCCGGTTTCTACTTAAGTGCATTCTCTTTGATACCAGGCCCTTGGGTGCTAATACTTTCTTCCTTGGATTCCAAGCTTGCCTTCTTTTCTGTGCTTATGGGTTGGTTAGCTGAGCAGGGCCAGAAACTGGGCTGATTTTAACTGAGGACGTCTAAGGTATAAAGGGAGAAGACACTCATTTTCCCATCAGGCTTTTGAAAAACATACCCTGTGTGCCTTTGCATCCAAACTGCAGGTGTTAACTGTCCCGTGTCCCTGTCCAAAGCTGATCCCAATGGAAGATGTTTTATTTATTTGCTACAACCATCATCCCAAAACCACACAAGTCACACCCTTGCAGAGGGAAATGATGAAGGGGATGAATTCCAAATCCCAAAGTATTCTGGTTTTTGTGGCTTTGACTCTGTGACAGGATCGTTTATTGAGCTATGAACTTCTTCCCCTATTTTCTCTTCCCCTTTGATCTAAGCAAGTTGATCAGGCCCTTGGCAGTTTCTCACCTTAGAGAGTTTTTTGCAGAATGATCTGGCCGTCTGTATATAAAACCTGAGCTCACTGAAGAGAGTTTTCTTGATGCCTTTGAAGGCAGTGGGGAAAGGGAAGAAGAAACTTCCTAAGAATATAATAAAGAAGTTTGCAGTCGGTGGGTGAGAGTGGTTAGGACTACACGCTGTAATAGTAGTACCTACCTTACAAGTTTATGGTTGAATCAAATCAAAATGTTTAGAAAATCCGTGCCTGACATACAGCAAAATTCAATGCATGTAGCTATTATTTCTATATATTTTTGCATCACTATGAAGGGTATTAAATTTTTAAGTAATTTTTAAAAATATGTCGTAAAATACAAATGATACAAAATCCAAACGTTAAAAAAAAAAGGTATGCAGTGAAAGATAAGGGTATAAATGAAAAACTGTTTTCTAATTTCCCTCCCCAGATACAACCTGTGTGACTAAGTCCTGTATGCGAAACAGCGGGAGTTACTTACACGTTTCTGGACCACTTTCCCACTTAGCGATACGTTATGGAGATTGTTCTTTAATAGAATCCCATTGTGTGGATGTCCTCTAACTTCCCAATTTGTTTAACCAGCTTTTGTCACGAACCTCTACATGTTTTTTTTTTTTTTGCTTTCACAAATAATTCTGCAATAAATTATTTTATACCTACATCTTCAAGCACGTGTCTAGAATATCTGTGGGCTAAATTCCTAGAAGTAGAGTTACTGAATCCAAGGCTGTGTGCATTATAAAAATTGAGAGACGTTGTCAAATTGCCCGCCATACAGCAAATATACTCCTACTACCTTTATGTGAAAATGTCAGCAGAGGAGGTCATTCACTTCTTTAAAATTTTTGCCAATCTGCTAAGTATCCTCATGTAACTTTTATTTGCATTTATCTTAAGGGGAGATCGAGCATAGCTTTAATATTTCAAAAAGCTCATTTCGATTTCCTTTTTGAGAAACAATCTGTTATAAAATGGACTGTTCAGAAGTGAAAATGAAATTCCATCTGCTGGTGTTATGAAGATCTTTCCAGTCTCATCACCAGGAAAAAAATATCTCGGTGATCACAAGGCACCTGACAGCTTCATTACATGCTATGCCCTGAATTCTTTCTGGTTGTCCCTCAATGTCATTGCCCCAGAGTGCACAAGAGAAGACTCGTGCTTCCTGCCATGTATTTGGTAGTGGATGGCACTCGGGGATCACAGGATGGAAGTGACAGAGGACGTTTAGGATGTTCCTGGAGGCTGTCAATTGCCCAAAGAATTAGGAGAATCCCAGACCAAAGGAGCTAGAATAAATCCTTTACGTCCCTGACCCCCAATGAAAGCATTCAGAGGTGAGAGAAGCAGAAAGATCAAATTTTACAAAATATCTGCATAACTTTAAAATGATTCTCTTGTGCTGTTACACTCTCTACAGTTTTTCTGTGAAAGTAACAGGTTGAAATGAAAATGGATCAATCAGATGTCAGCCATCCATCAAAAAGACCTCAGGGAAGTCATAAGCTCCATTCTCTCAGCTATTATTGGTGAAGGAAGAGATTCCAGGACTGCACAGCCAGAGCTCACAAGTGGCTGAGCAAGAGGGAACTGACGACCTGGAGGAGCTGTTTTGTCTGACCAACACTGGCTATGCCTTTCCCAGGAAGGAGGCATTGCTAAATAGGAAGCCAAATCCAAATGTAGGGGTTTCATTAATCTACCATTTGAAAATACAGTGGAGGTCATCAGCGTCTACTGTAAGGACACGCTCTCTGCCACTCTCACCGTGCGCACGTGTATGTGTGTAATGCACCTAGGAGACTGCCAACCATACGATGGGCAGAACCAAACGTGTCTGGGATCATCTAGGTCATCATTTTACAGAGGCCGGAATCTCAGAGGAGAATCTTCAAGTGGCTTGCAGGGGCTCCCATGCTAAAGTGGGAACGCAAGCTCTCTCCATCAGTAATCCGGCCACATACCTACGCGAGCATCTTATCTCACACACACACGTACGTGCCAGTCTGCTTTCCCTTCTTGGGCTGCTGAAACCAAATAACGTAGCATTGACCTGGTGGGTTAAACGATGGACATTTATTGCTCACCGGTCTGGAGGCTGGAAGTCCAAGATCAAGGTGCCGGCAGTTTTGGTTCCCGGTGAGGGCTCTCTCCCAGGCTTGTAGGTGGCCATATTGTCATTGACCTAATTTTCCATTCTCAGGGTCTTCCCGTTGCTGTAAAAAGGGATGATAAAATTGTTGCTTGAAAATGGACACGAGGGTGTGGGTAGGGGGCAGTAGAGAGGACCTTAAGCGGTGTACCCATAGCAAAGTGTGACACAGCTAGGTTTTCAGGTAAAATGTCATTTGGCTGGGAAGGATGGACATGCTAAGAAAATAACGTAAGTTGCAAGTTTACTGTGGGCTAGACATTTTCACATTTCATGTTAAGTAATTCTTACTCGACCTTGAGATGTGCAGATGGAAGAAACAAAAGAAAAGAAAACCGGAGGCCTCATGGGTAATAAGAAGACCTGGGATTTGAACTCAGGCCTCCATGACTCCAGAGTTTTGTTATTTCTACTGGTCTATGCAGTCTTCTTTCTAGGAAGAACACCGTCCTCTGAGTCAGTGACTCTTTCAGGTGCGGAAGTATTCGCAGTTCTTAGGGACAGAAAGAGTGTGACGGAAGCAGGAAGCACCCTGTGCCTTTATCACACCGTCATCTGAACAGAAGTCTCCGAGTCGTATTTCTGACCAACCTCCTATTTCTTCCTGTGGCAGCTGCAGTCTTTGCTCTGTCTCTCTCCTTGAATCATTAATTATTTGAGGTTTATTTTCACTTGAAACATATAAGTAGTTTAAGTATACTTTCTGTTTTTGCTCTTTTTTTGTTGTTAAATGTATTGAGGTGACATTGATTAGTAAAAATTACCTAGGTTCTAGGTGCACAATTCTACAGGGCATCGTCTGTGTGTTGCATTATGTGTTCACCACCCAGGGTCACTTCTCCTTCCATTACCGTGTATTTGACTCCCCCCCGCCCCGCTCCTCCCCCTGCCCCCACTCCTCTCCCACCCCCTCTCTCCTCTCCCACCCCTCCCCCTTATCCCCAGGTAACCACTAAGCTATTGACTGTGTCCATGAGTTTTTGTTTCTTTTTTGTTTTCTTTCTTTTTAAAATAGCTTTATTGAGATAATTTACATACCATAAAGTTCACCCTTTTAAAGTGTATAATTCAATAGTTTTTAGTATATTTATAGAGTTAGGAAATCATCAACATAATCTGATTTTAGGACCTTTCCATCACCCCCCAGAGAAACCCGCACTCATTCCCCAGTCACCGTGTCCCCAGCGTAGAAAACCATGAACTTACTTTCTGTCTTTCGAGTTGCCTGTTCTGGACATTTCCTACACGTTGTGCGTTCACTGCGCCGTCTTCTGTGACTGGCTGCTTTCATTCAGCACGATGTTTGTGAGGTTCGTCCACGTTGTAGCGTATAGCAGCACTTCATTTCTTTTCATTACCCCCCAAATCTCCTTTCAAAAACTCATGCATCCATTTGTTCTGAATTTGGGCTGAGCTCTCAAGTGAGTCTAACACTGACCAGCCTGGCGAAGCAACTTCCACGTGTGACAAGGGCATCCGGGGAGGAAGCCTGTCAGATAACTTCAAGGAGAGACAGGCCTAGGTTCTTTTCCAGGTCCCGGTCCACAGAAATCCCAGAACTCCTGCAAAGACAAGGTGTGGCTCTGTGGTTGATGGCGGGCAGGGAATGACCTCTGGAACTGTAGTGGCCGAGGCTGATGGCACCAGTTCCTCCCCCTGTTTTGTTTTTGTTCTTGTCCTGAGTTTAGATATTTAGATGAAAAGTTTTTAGAGCAAGCTGCTTCTCCCAGAACCATTTGAAACTCCAGAAGCTTCTGCCGTAAGAAAGCTTGACTCTGCTGCCACCTGCTGTCCTTATGCTAGAAACAACATTTGAAAAAATGAGGCCTGTGCACAGCGTGGTTCAATCGACCACAGTGCCATTCTAAAAGGGTTCCTGCCAATGTTATGTTTGTACGAGGGGCGGTCCCCCTAAAACAAACAAAAACCCCCCAAAGTACTGGAATTTATTTAGAGAAAACGGCATATGTATTCTGACATGTTTCAGCTTCCATCACCTTCAAAGTCCTCTCGGTTAGCTGCAATACACCTCTCACGATGCTTTTTGCACTGCCCAAAAGACTTTTTAAACGCGTGGATTTTGATGCCTTTTAGAGCTTCTGCCATTTTTTGTTTGGCCTTTTCCACATCGGCAAAACTCTTCCCTCGGAGGACTTTTTTCTTCCAAGGGAACAAAAAAATGTCCCTCGGGGTGAGATCAGATGAATAGAGAGGGTGGGGCACGGGGGTCACTCTGTGTTTGGTCCAAAACTGCTGATCACTCGGCACAGTGTGGGCAGGTGTGTTGTCACGGTGGAAGAACCAGCCACCTGTTTGCCACAACTCGGGACGAAACTTTCTCGAAACTTCCAGATAAACATTTGGTTGACTGACCTGGAGAACAAATTCCAAGTGCACAATCCCTCTCACATTAAAGAAAAGTAGTTCTGTTGTGTCCCCCTCCCCACGAAGTAATGGACTGACAGTGCAAGGCAGTATATGATCAAGTGCTAAAATAATTGGTGTGGTCGATAAGGAGGAATTGAAATGGAGAGAGTAAGACAAGCCAGTCTAGCCAGTAAGACCCCGTAGCATTTTGAGTGACACTGAGATGAGCCTGAATACAGCAGGCTTAGAGCATGATGGGGACACTCAGGAACATGTCCCTTCCACATGGCAGACACAGTCCCACACTGGCACATGACTTGGTGAGTGAAGCCCTCTCAGCTTCCCTGGGCACTGTCTACACCACCACAGGCACTGGCTGCCCTGGGTTGGGGACCTTTTGAGGAGAAATGCAGAGACCGTGGGATCCTTGCTAACATGTCATTCACCACCTCCAAGAGGTATCTATTTAATAGCCGGAGCCTCCACTTCCAACTCCTACAGGGCTGCTAAGGGATGAGGTTCCTATTTCAGTATTTAATCTATTCCCTCATCTCCATTTTATGGGTTGATTGAAAGCAAAAGCTGCTGTCACTTTCTTTTAACTAAAAGGTTGCTGGTTACAACCGGAATACCATATGCATTAAGTAAAGATAAGGTCTCAACTGTTTTGTTTCTAAATGAACAAATAAGATAAAAGGTTTCAGGGAGCTATTTATAAGCACTTTCTGCAAATAACACACTGTGAGTGTAAAGAGTCTTCCTTCCCAGTAAATGAAAAGCCAAATGGGATAGGCTATTACAGGGTTCACCGGAGCCTCACCTGCCCCTGCCCCACAGCTCATCTGGGGTTCCAGTTCCAGACTGCTAGGGGCGCTCTAGAGCCAGTGTGGATTTCTCGCGCTGGAGAGTCCTCTGGTTCTTGGTTTGGGTCGTTATTCTGTTTTTAGTTTTGTTTGTTCGAGGGTTGAAAGGCAGCTTCTCGAAATGTCCCTGGCTATCCATTCATTGGTGCCTTCAAGCACGTAATATGATTTCAACAGCAAGCAGCCAAAGATGGTGTGGGGGGTGGCCGCAGGGCAAATCTGACATCAGCTATTATCATTCCAGTTGTGGTTGTGTCACAGGCCAATTCCAGAAGCAACAGGAAGCTGAGATTCAAGTGCCACCCAGAAAAGAGAAAGCAGTATTTCTTAACAGGTGGCAAACGACACCTGACAGGTTTACCATGTTGTCCTTTAAGTGGAACTCGTGTCTACTTCATTTTTTAAATTTTTGTAAAACTCAATCAGCTTCTCAAATGCAGAATGGAAGAATAAAACGTCAATTTGAATTTTATTTTGTATTTCAATATGCAAACCCCAAAACAAACATTACAGAATATGTCATTTTAGGGTTTATTTGTTGACTAAGCACTCATTTTTGTGCAATTAATTTAAAGTAAATTAAGGAGAATGCATCATTTGTTGAATGGTGAAAAGCAGGAAATTATCTCAATGCTACAGTGAAGTATTATAGGACAATGAACACTGTAATGCAATCCTTGATCGTGTTGTGATTTAAATAAAATGTTTGTATTTAAAATCATGTCATTATTACAAACTCAGTGTGATAGCATTTATTATTCTGTTAGGAGGCTTTGAACACTCTTTTTATGTTTGGGAACTTTCCCATCTAGTGAGTTGGCCTTTTGAAAATAGAAGCCAAATTTTCCCACTTCCCTTGCAGCTAGGGTGCAGGCACATGGCACAGGCTTCTGCCATCAGGGCTCCTGCACATGACCTCAGTGTGGAAGACACTGTCACAAAGATGGAGGTGTGAGTGGATTCCATTCAGGTGAGAGTGTGGAGGCGACAAAGAGATATCCCATTTCCGTACCAAACAGAGGCCAGACCTTGGCACCATGTCCCTGCCCAGTGTTAGACCTGTCCGGTGGCAGGGACAATGGTAGCAGGGCTGGTTCTGGCTGCCCCGACTCACATTTGATTTCTGGTTCTCTTTCCTCAAGATTATGCAAACGACCTGATATCCTTTAAAATAATGTCTTTAAACATTTTAATTTATGTATTTCCAAAATAAACTTTATAAGCTGGTTTTTAACAGTGTTCTGGTCATTACATACTGGATTGCATTTTGGGAACTCTTTGTTCTACACAGGTAACTGTCCTGCTGTGAAGAGTGTAGTTTAATAATCTGCCTTGTGGAAATAAATAGCAAAAAGAGTCACCATCACCACTAAGTGTGGTACTTACAAAATGTAACTATTATTTTAGGTGCATTATTTACAGTTGAAGTAAAAAATATATCCCCATTCAGTTCATCTAAGCACATAATACAAGTGACTAAACCTGAGAGACAGCAGGAGTTTGTACCCAAGACTGAATATCGATCTTTGATATCAATAGTTTTTTGGCCAAAATGAATGAAGGTGCGTCTTTCACAAGTCTGAACCAGCGAGGAAATGCAGAGTGTCCCCACTTACTTTCCATGGCGCCTCCTGACTTGAAGATCTGGTGTTGGTCTGCTGGGAGCCAGCGGGTCCTTCTCATCGTCTCCCCTTTGAGATCATGCAGAACTCCCAACGGACACGCAGGAGAGAGCAGCGAAGTGTTGTGGCATATGCTGTTGTCCAACGTACCTGATTATTTTTTATAAATTTTGTCTGTGAATTCTAAGATGCATAAAAAGGCAGATAAAACAAAGAACAAAAGGGGAGATGAAAGGAAAGGAGGAGGGAGGGAGGCGGCAGGCAGGAAGGGAGGGAGGCAGGAAGGACAGCAGGGTGAATAAGGCACCGTCTTGTCTTGCCGTGAGTTTGTCGCCTGGATAAATGGCTCCGCTAAGTTCAATATGTTCACTGCTAGCACAAAGTCCTTCCTCAGAGAGCTGTCCCCACGCGAGGCAGTGTGCTGGGGACTAGGCTGGGGTGAGAACCTCAGCCTGGGCATCCCGTCCCATGTCCCCTGCTCCGAGCCTCTCCTTCCCTGAGGATAAAACCACGAAGCGAGGCCCGCCCTTCCCCTCCTCCCCTGCGTGCCCTTTGGGGCTCGATGCACGTTCTTGGCCACACAAGGCTGCATGGGGCACGGCATTTGGCTCTCTAGAAGGATTCACTTTCTGAGGTTGTGTTCCCGGGACAAAGACTTTAGGGTTGCACCAAGAGACAGTCTCTTTCTCTTGCCGTGAGGCAGTCAGCAGCTGCTCACTCAGGACAGGCTTCCCCACGGATTGTCCTGGTGGCTGCCCTCCCGCCCGCGGTCTCTGGTTACCTGCCAGACCCTCTAATCCAACCCTCCATCTGGGCAACGGTTTGAAAATCCCCACGTCATGCCACGGGGCGCCACAGATGGCCGTGCACCTGGGACCCCGAGTCCCTGGGCCCCAAGGCCTGGCTTTGGACGTCCCTACCTGGCGGGCGGCCCTGGAACCTCCAGCTCACCTAGCAGGGAGCTGCAAAGCCGGCTCCTCATTAGAACAGCCTCCAGCCCGAGTCCACGCCGAGAAGAGGTGGAGGTGTCAAACCGATGTACGTAACTTAATACCTGGTGAATTCGCCCACGCAGGGCGCAGGGCACAAAGGCGACGCAAGGCCAGCCACCTTGATGCCACCTGACAGGCACTCACAGTCCCTCTTATCTCCCCAGATCAGGGGCTGGCTCCTGATTTTTCGAGTTTCGGCTTAACCATCCTCAGCGACTTCTTACTCTCTCTCACACCAGCTCTCCTGTTGTCCAAGGGCTCTTGTCACAATCTTTAACTGTGTACTGTTTACTAGTTGTATATTATTTTTGTTTACTTGTTTATGCTGTTTCTCCTTAAGTAGTAAGCTCCTTGAGGGCGGCCTCGTGTCCATTTTAGCTGCCCAGCCTCTAGCCCAGCGCGTGGCACATAGTGGTTACTCTACAATGACGTGTTGAATGTCAAATGAACGAAAGTCGGAAATGAGCTCAGGTGGGAGCACTTCCGAAGGGAGCAGAGCTTCTAGCGCAGCTGCACATCAGAACCATTTGGGGAGGTTTAAAACTCCCCACCGCAATGACATCAGAACGGCAGGGGGTGAGACCCACACAGGCATGCCTTGTTCTGCTCCACCCCGCTTCTGGTGCTTGGGAGGAGTTGCATTTATTTTTAACTGAAGGCAGGACCCGCAAAGAGGTTACAACTGGCTTTGTTGTGATCCTCGCTGTCTGCCTGGATATTTTTAAAATCTTCAGGTGGTTCCGACAGGTAGCTAAGACCCCCGTGTTTCAGAGCAGAGGCTCTCAAACGCAGTCCCTGACCAGCAGCATGGGGTGGGGACGGGGGAGAAGGGCAAGTTCCCGGGCCCTCTCGAACCCCGTGGGGCATGCAACGGGCTCAGGTGCCACAGCCGCTGCTTTAAAGGGGCGCGTGCCCCTCCACGCTTCTTATCTGCTCTCTCTCCCCGTTGGCATCAACAGTGAGAAAACGGGAGGCTCTTCATTCGGGTGGTCGCCGTCCCAGTTTGTGGGGGGCTGTCCTGGCAGTCCCCCATCCCAGGAGACCCTCAGTCCTGACAACCAGGATGGGTGGTCCCTCATCTCTTTAGAACTCTTTCAACTCAGATCCATCCAATTGGATAGAGGGGGGTTGATAACTGCACGGCTAACTCGATCCAGTGCCCCTGCGTTGGCTCCCCGAGTCCCGGGGGCTCGATGGGCCCCGGCTGTCAGACGCCCACTGCCACGTCCGCAGGAAGCCAACCCTCCCGGCCTGGCCCAGAGTCCGCTTCCTGGGTGCTCTGCGGCGCGGGAGTAAGTTGAAACACTTCAGAGACTCGCCACCGCCTTCCTGTCACGTAAATAGCTGGAAGGAAGGGAGGAGAGACCTTCCCGCCCAGCTCTTCTACAGGCAACCAAGTGACACGCGGTCCGCGGGTGGCGAAGGCCCCGTCAGAGAACAGCGAGAACGTCTGTCTTGCCTTTGGTCCCCTCGCTCTAAACTGTGTGTACTTGCACATCTTCCACGCCGCGCAGTAGGCTACAAGGAAGCCCAGAAATTTGGCTTCAGGTTAAAATCACATTTTAGTAGATTATCACCTACGCCAGACTCCCTCCCGAACCAACGTGTATGCGTGAAGGCCAAGAAAGGGCCCCAAGTTCCTTCAACGCAAAGGCTGCTTTCGAGGGCGAGTTTCAGCTTTCTAATGGTCGTAGCCGGGGCCATTTGGAGGTGGTTAGTGACCGAGGAGAATACAAGGACCGGCCTAATTCTCTGTCCCCCTCCACCCCCAAATCACAAGCTGTTGTCAAGTTCACCCTGGCCTGTACCCTGGACCTTACGCTGCCTCAGGGAGGTCAGTCTTGGTGAGTCCTGACCACCAGACCCGGGCGACATGCACGTGTCCGTTCGGTGCTGTGATGGTGCTGGGATCCTGGGTCTGAGGAAGTCCTCACGGAACTCTGGGTCCTCCCAGAGCACACACAGTGTGAACCCCTCCGTTGGACAGCTGAGGAAACTGAGTCTGAGAGAAGGGACCTGAACAAGATCACGTATCTAGCATCCAGCAAAAACAGGATTGGCACCTGAGGACCTGATCCCTGTCAGGTCACAGCTCCCTCAGTTCCAGCCATCAGACCCCTCACTCATTCCTCATTGTTGTCACCACTGCTGCGCTAGCACCTCCACTCCTGTTAACGCCCGCCGTTACTATCACTGCACGCGCTGTGTAGTGCCCACTGTATGCCAGCCTCGGTCTGGAGCCCTTTCTGCACACAATCTCACCTGTCCCAGCTCACCTAACAGCCTCACCTGTCCGGACGGGGACTGAGAACTGGAGACTTCCTGATTGCTCAGGCGTGGGCCTTGTCCATTTGACCCTAGAGGCTGTGCTCCAAAACCACCACAATACAGCACCTCGTCCCCAGTGGCCCGGGCCCCCTCCATGTCCCTCACCCCAAGTTCCTGCCCAGGGTGGTTGTCTGGTAAGGAAGTTCCTGGAACCGGGGTCCCACTTTGCTCCTCCTCCTCCTCCTTCTGGGTACCATCTTGTCTCTGACTCCCAGTCCCCCAAATTTGGTCCCTGTCACTCTGGGCTCCCTGCCCCTTCCCTGGAGGCCTGTCAGCTCAACCACTATGGCTGCCAGACACCTCTCCATCAGGCACCCACCTTCTTGGATAAAATTTCTCCCTGGACCTAACTAGCAGATTCTTTGGAGGTGTCACCTCCTTCTCCCAATAGCCAATCTGCTACGACTGTCATCCTTATTTGGAACAATCCTGTGTGAACCCTCTCCCAGTCTCCTCGTCTCCTTCTGGTGGGTGTGCCCCACCTGCAAATCTGCAGTCTCCCCTTAGACTGTCTCCCTTTCAAGGGCTAGAACTCTCCATTCTTTTCTAAACCACTTTGTGAGACTCACGGACATACAAAAGGCTGCACTGCTTCACACAGACAACCAATGAGCTTGTGTGCTTTTTACCATAAACATATCCATCCCCTGCAGAAACCCACCCTGTTCTCTTAACGTGTCACAGTTTGCTCCTGGCACATCTGCGTCAGTGACACTCAGTGTCCCTCTGGTTTTGGTAACAGCAGACTGTAGGATGAGAATTCTGGAACAGACCATTCCTATGAGGTCCGGTTCCTGAGAGCGAACTGAGGAAAGCTGAAAGGGTGAACTGAGCGAGTCCGCCGGCCTCAGAGTTGCCAATCCGTCCCCAGGACGAGCCAGGGCGGGACAGGATCCGGAGTGGGACCTCAGAACCTCGGAAGGGGACAGTCGGCGTGTTAGATGTGTTAGAGCCCAGAGGGGAGGCTACTAAGTGGGCCCCCAGTTTTCTAGGCACTGGGCAGATTGGTCGTGTGAGTCCTGGCTCGTGCTTATTGTGACCATGGGGCACCCTGGGTCCCCCCACACCCCACTGCGAGTTATCCCAGTGATGTCAGGCCGTTAGAGCACCAGGCATTCTCAATATGAGAGAAGGAATGCCCTGTGGACCTGATTTTCAAATCCTTCTTCCCCTTAACAGAAAACCCCTTTGGTCCCTAATAATAAGACCCACTCAGGTGGAGCCCAGGCACCCCCACCCCTCGCCAGCCTCACCCTGGCTGGTGTCTGCGACTTTGGTGCAGAAAGAAGCCTGAGGCTGCTGAGAACGTGGTTCAAACGGCTTTGCAGCCGACAAACCGACCATCCAACTCAGACAACAGGGGACCGGTGACGACAGACTGGGTACGAGGTGAGGCGACAGGAAGGGGTTATTTGTGCATTTCGTTGGGTATGATAGTGGCCTGATGGGTATGTGAGGAAACGTCCCTACTTTTGGAAGGTTCACATTCCACGATTTCTGGGGTTTGCGTACAAACTTAAGTACGAAGAACGAAAACCCAGGTGGTAGGTCCGTGGGGTTCAGGATGTCAGAGGTGTCGTCGCAGGGACAGGCTTGTGTGTATAGCAGTACAGTCTTCGCTGGGATGTCAGGTGGCAGTTTGAGGGGGGCACAGAGGGAGTGGGTCCACTGCATCCTCTCCATCACTCACCACTCGGGGGGCTAACAGGACACAAGACTAGACCCTGAAACTCGCTTTAGGCAAAGGATGCTCACCATTGCCCTAACACCGGAGGCAGAGATGCTGCGCCCCTCTGGCCTGTCTGCTCTGAGGAGGCAAGACCCCTCTTTCTACAGAGCAGCCCCCCAGCCCCCCTGCACTGCTCTGCCTGGCTCTGCTGCCTCCGAGAAAACGGAGCCATCAGCATGTCCCTTGTCTCCTGCCCTCTCCCGGGTATCCAGGGATCCCAGAAGAGCGCTTCTTGTTACCAGGAAGCTGCCAGATGCCAGCTGGGGTGCTGCTGCCCGTGCCCTTCGGGGACCCGCCTTCCACGGCCTGCTGGCCGAGTGCCAGCACTGTCGTCACATCTCCTTGCTCTGGGACGCGGAGCGGTAGGGTCCAAAAGGACAGAGACTTCTGACATCAAGAAGGACAGCCTCCCAAGCACTGGAAGAGTCCCCTCGGGCACCTCCCACGGGGGTCGCCTGACGTGGGCTGAAATGTTTCCCTTCCAAATTCTTTCCACGTTTACGGAAAGTTCCTCCACACCAGGCACAGCACGGCGTCCGAGAGCGGTCACCTCGCCCAGGTGTGGTGAAAGCTCGGGAGCACCCTAAACTGAGAGCCACCGCAGCCCAGCAGTCCTAGACACCCGGTCTGTCACCGCAGCGCCTGGGGCTGGAGTGGGAGCAGCCTGACCCAGGACTCCGGGCCTGCCCGTCTCCCCACGGCGTGGAAAAGGTGGCTGGCGGTCAGGTGACTCTGTCCCTTGGCAAGAGTGCCACAGTTCGTCACTAGTCTGGTCCTCGGCTTTGCAAGGTCAGGAGCTCAGTTTTATTAACTCAGGTCCTGGGGGGATGCAGGCCGGCGCTAACCACCCCTCACACGACACGTGCATGCCGGAGGCCAGGTGACAAATGAGCACGAAGGAGCACGACTGGCCAGTGACCAGAACGTTCATATCTGTTCGCCAAGACGCACGCGTCCTGGAACGGAGTTCGTGCTTAGGAGGCTGCTTGGTGAGCACGGAATCAGCCCCAAGGAAGGGGCTGGCCGGAAGGGGCTTGCACTCCGAGGTTAAGGGAGACCCCGGGTCCTTTTTACACCCAGAACACCCTCGTGTGGACTCTTCTCCTTGAGACCCCTCTTTCTAGACACCTGTTCTTCTGTGAGTCACAAAATGCCATCCGAGAAGACACAGCTTCCCCCAAGTTCAAGTGCTGAAGACGGCCAAGTGAGCCCCTTTGCAGATGATCACCTGGCTTCATGAGCCAGTGGCATTTTAAGGCCTTTCCCCTAAGTCTAGGGGTGCAGGGGTGCCTTCTCTGAGGTCACAGAGCCCCATGCACCTGACGCTGACGGGAGGGAAACACAAGGACAAAGACAGCCCACCCCCACTCCGGACGGATGCCCACCTTTCTCATCAGCTCCCTTACGGAGGTTCTAGAACCCTTTGGGCTGAGCTCCGCCTCCCGCAGTGACTTCCCTCCTCCTTGTTTTATTCCATGTTCATCATTCCGGGCAAAATCGGGCTCAAAGCTCCCCCCGACCCATCCCTCCCGTCGCGCCCCCCGACTTATTCCCGCCCCACCCCCACGGCCACCTGCCTCCCTAAGCTGGTTCTGGTCACCTCAAAGAAAGATGGCCCAGCACAGCAGAGGAACCAAAAAGATAAGAAAAGGGCAGGGCTAGCGAATGGATCCAGCACCTTCCACTTGGAGAATCTAAGGGGGAAACAACCTGAAACGTCAGCCGTGACGTGAGCTTTCCGCAGGAACGCAGCGAGCAGACCGGCGTCTTTCTGGGGCCTCGGGCCTCTGCCCGCATCCACGCAATCGGCATTTTCTGTTTCAGACGTTTTCTTCGTTTGTCATCTGCCGCCTCCAACTTCCAAAAGCAACTGGTGACTGCCTGCCGTAAGAATGCTCGTCCAGGAGGGGGTTGGCCCGCAGCACCCCCGCCTCCCCGGTCAGCGCCCCCGGCCCTCGTCTGACCCCGGTCAGCGCCCCCGCCCTCGTCTGACCCCGGTCAGCGCCCCCGGCCCTCGTCTGACCCCTCCCCGGTCAGCGCCCTCGGCCCTCGTCTGACCCCGGGCTCAGTGCCCGCGCCTCCGAGCCGCCCGCCAGTCCGTCCTGTGTGCTGCCAGAAGGTTCTGAAACAGGTGGGCGAGCCCACCCTTCACCACCCCCGCCCGCACTGCCAGCCGCCTGGAGACCAGCTGCCCGGCTTTGTGTTTCCTCGTTGTACTGACTCGCCTGCGCTGGAGGGGAAGGGGGAACTTAGAAATGTAACTCTGGGGTTCTCACCGCGCCCCCCGCCCCAGGACTCGGACCCGTTCACACTGAGGGGAGGGCAGGCATCGGCTTTTTATGTCCAGATGAGCACCCCCAGAAGATTGTGGTGCCGGGAGAAGTGGGGGTGTCTAGAGACTACACGCTGAGAAGCATCATCTTCTCACGTGGTCGGGACCTATCCGCGGGCCCACGTTGTTTCTCTGTCCTTAAATTAATTCGGTTGCTTTCACCTTCCCCGAGCAGGCTCTCATTCCGTGTCCTTCGCCCCAGCTGCTGCTGGAGGGTGGATCGATTGGTTCGTCTCATCCTGAAGTGATTTTTAAAACACAGTCAGGGGAGAAAGGAGAAGGAAGGAGTTTCTCAATGGCTTTCCCTGCACACCTGGGCGATGAGCACGGCGACACTCCGGATGCGAAAGGTGCCGTCAGAGATGGCAAATAGTACCGTCAGTGATGGCGAATGGTATCGTCAGTGATGGCGAATGGTACCGTCAGTGATGGCGAATGGTATCGTCAGTGATGGCGAATGGTACCGTCAGTGATGGCGAATGGTACCGTCAGTGATGGAGAATGGTACCGTCAGTGATGGCGAACGGTACCGTCAGTGATGGCGAACGGTACCGTCAGAGTTGGCGAACGGTACCGTCAGAGATGGCGAACGGTACCGTCAGAGATGGCGAACGGTACCGTCAGTGATGGCGAACGGTACCGTCAGAGATGGCGAACGGTACCGTCAGAGATGGCAAATGGTACCGTCAGTCATGGAGAATGGTACCGTCAGTGATGGCGAACGGTATCTTCAGTGATGGCGAACGGTACCGTCAGTGATGGAGAATGGTACCATCAGTCATGGTGAATGGTACTGTCAGTGATGGAGAATGGTACCATCAGTCATGGTGAATGGTACCGTCAGAGATGGAGAATGGTACCGTCAGTCATGGCGAATGGTACCGTCAGTCATGGAGAATGGTACCGTCAGTCATGGTGAATGGTACCGTCAGTGATGGAGAATGGTACCGTCAGAGATGGTGGGATATAAACCACGTGCTTGGGTCACTGAGAAGAAAATCTGGCCGAAGCATGAGGCTCATGGACAACGGTGTGGAAGGCCAGGCATGAGGAATGGGGTTCGCCCTAAGAAACGGGACATCGTGTGACTGGGTGCACAGGGAAGGGCTATGACAGCAATGGCGGTTCAGGATAATCAGGCAGCAGGAAAAGGGGGACCGTCCGAGGCAAGGGGACGAGCTGGGGACTGCTGCCCTTGCTCCGGGAGCAGATGGGGCTCTGGAGAAGGTCGCCTGAACCTCCAGCCCACACTGTGCGAGGCCCACAGCCCTTGCTGGCTCCGGGTCACCGTGGGCTCCGAGGACCGGTGATGCTAAATGCTCAGAAACTTGCAACACTTCTTTCATCGCTGCCTCAACACTGACTGAAATGGGGGCCGGGGGCTCTGGTGCCAGTTTTACGAATAACAAAATGTGGCACCCCCCCACCTCGCCTTCCCTTCACCCCCGAGGCAGTCCCCTCGGGGCACAATCAGCTCCGCTGAGAACCCACCAGGCTGGCTAGTTCTCGCGCTGCCCTCCCGTGGATAAAGCCGAACGCGCCTCTGCCTCCTGCATCTCCGTCCTGTGTGTTCCGGAGAGCAGGCAGCCATGCCAAGCTGGGGAGAAAGGCTGGCTTAGGGCTGGGGTTCTTAAACGTTTTGCTCTCAGAATGAGGACCCCAAAGGGCTTTGTTCTGTGTGATCGTGACCTACTAATAATCTCCTCTGAACCTCAATATTATTCTTCTTATAATGAGAACTGAAACACCCGCCTGAGGGACCATGATGACAATCACGTGAGATCCTGTAAGATCGAAGTAATTTTTCCAACTCTGCAAGTTATGTACATATTAGTTGCCATTGGTATTATTGTTTTTATTAAGTAGACCGATGAGATGCTGCTGCCTTTTTATATCACCTCTTCCAAGTACCCAGGAGCAGCGTATGAGTGGTAGACCACGTTCTAGAGTCTTTTCTCAAAAAGGCTTAGAAACCTGGTGCCTCACTTACTGGCTCTGTGCAGCCTTGAACAAGTCACTCAACCTCTCTGAATCATCTCAATTTCTTCTCCATTCAGGAAAAAATAGGATAATAACCCAGTATTTATTTCTCAGCCGTGCAGTGAGAATTTGAGATGTCTGTACAGTGTCGGGAGCAGGTAGCTACTAGAAAACGAACACATAAATCAGGTCTGTGCCTTTCTTCTAGTGGGTGCAGCCTGCGCATTTTGCAAATTGTTCAGAGATTCTTGCGTGCAGCCCGGGTAGAGCACCACCACCCTGAGGGACCGATGTGCAGAGAGGACCAGGGAGACGTGGGTCCTGGTCCCGCTCAGCTCCGGTACCCATGAGACGCTGCAAACCTCACTTGTGCCTTTGGCTTTCGAGTTGGATTTCCTTCGGCGGGCCTCTCTGTCACTGCTCAGCCTCTTGGCCTAAAGCAAAAGGTAAGTCCCTTTCAGCGCCCACCTTCCAGGGCTGGGGGGACCGTTGAGGGCGAGGAGAACTAAGTGGAGACTCTCTGGGGGGCCCCGACATCAGCGCCCTCCTGTCCTCCACGCCTGCTCCTCTGACCCACCCGTCTCAGCGTTAAACCAACTGAACGGAAGACGGTGGTGACGGCGAGGGCTGCTGCCGGCCGTAAAAGATGCATTAGTCCCCGTGATGGCCCATCCTCCCGGGACCGCTTCCTCTATCTAGACGTTTATGGGTCCTTGAATCAAGAGTTGCCCCGGCAGGTGGAGGATGGCTGTGTCGCGAAGGACCGGGCATCTCTGTGGCACGCTGCTAACTCCACGTGCCGAGGGTCCGGAGCCCGGAGCCAGAAGAGTGCTGCCAGCCAAGCACCCAGAGGCGGCAGGAGGAGAGTGCCCTTAACCACGTCCTTCTGCCTGGGCCACGGTGTGGCGCCACGGGGACACACGTCCCCGCTCTTGGCCGGCCAGGGCTGACGCAGGAAGTGTGTGGAGTTTCCTCCTTCGGCCAGAATGGAAGACTATCACGAGAAGAGGGGACACATTTGCGCGGTCATGGGGGTCTATGCTGAAGCGTGTCCACGTGGACTCCATGTGTCCTTTCTGTTTCTCCTGAAGTGGGACCTAACGATTCCAATGTCCCTGCCTCTGGCTTCTGGTTAGTGACGTAGAAGCCAACATCCGCGTCCATGGAAGCAAACCCTTTGGGAAAGGATCAGGTTAAAGAATTCGAGGATGGACCGTGTCTTCTTCAATTTTTAAATATCCGTGGGGGAGGCTTTACGAAATCTTTATTATTCCCTTAAGATTCACATTTTGGTTCAGATAAATTCAGCCTCAGGTGGAGACCCCCTGGTCACGATTCCCATAACTATCTCGGGGGGATGGGGGCATCGAAGGCGTGGGTGGGAGTGGAGGCCAGTGCTCACGCTTAGAACCGAAAACAACAGCAACAACAAAGGAGCGGGTCACCCAGCAATAACCCACACACATACGCTCAACGCACGTCTGTCAGGGGCCAAGGACGCGCAACGGGGCAAGGACGGGCCTGGGAAAACGGGACAGCCACATGTAAAAGAATGAAACGGGCCACATGTGACACCATAAACCGAAACGAACTCACACTGGATCAAAGACCTGCATGTAAGACCCGAAACCACAAAACTAGAAGAGAACGTAAGGGTGAGCTCCACCCCACCTCCCTCCTGTCAGCCCCTCCTCACACACCCCGGATTTTTCTTCCTCCCCCCCCCCAGCGGGGTTCCAAGTCTCCCACTTGGGTCTGCGGGTCAGACGTCCTCCTCAGGGCGGGGGCTCCCTCTGGGGTGCTGCGTCACCCACCTGCCACCCCCATCCCGCGCGGGCCTAGGGGAGCCCAGAGCAGGCCGCGCCCCCAGCAGCACTGCCACAGCACCCCCCACACCCACCCCGGTGTGCACTTGTTTTGAGAGACAGTCCGATGGCTCCAGGGGACAGTGTGGATGAGTTTTGTCTGTTTGTGGGTCCGGCGGTGACATCCACAGCCCTCGCTCCCCGCCGCTGGGCCCCCGCCCCTCTGTCCCTCCCTCGGTGTCCCTCCCTCTCGCTCCCCAGCTGGAGGCCCCGGCTCACTCCGCCCTCCCCTGCCGGAGCCAACCCGCGCTCCGGGCCCATAAAACCTGCGGGCGAGCCATCGTGCACCCGCGGCTGCTTGTCGCCGCCGCTCACGGGGGAGGCGCGGGCGTCCGGGTCTGCGCCTCCAAGCGGCCTTAGGGACCCGCTTTCTGCTTCCAGAAAAGTTTGGAGAAAGTGAATTTGGGGTGGAATTGGGAGGGGTGCGGCCCTCTTGCCCCCGCCCAGCTTTCTGTGCCCCCCAGAAGCCTCACCGGGCACATTGTCCACCATTCTCCCCCTCCTGACCCCTTGTCCCCGAGCCCTCCTTTGCTCCTAGGTCTCCCTCCCCTCTGGGGCTGGCATCTTCCCTGTCCCGTTCTCCCTCCGCGCTGTCTCTGTCCTCTTACCCACCCCCGGTCTGCAGCCTTCCTCCCCGCCTTCTCCTTCCTCTCCGGCTCCCCCCGCCCCCCGCCCCATTCCTCCCCCAAACCTCCCCTTGTGCCCACACTCTCCATCCATCCCCACCTCCTCCCTTCCCGCCCAGCAAACTCTGTCATGGATTCTGGGCCTCCCTGGGCTGCCAACCCTGTCCCCGCGGTCACCGCCCCTGTCCCCAACGCCACCACACCCTGGCTGGGCCGGGATGAGGAGCTGGCCAAGGTGGAGATCGCAGTCCTGGCCACGGTGCTGGCGCTGGCGACGGGGGGCAACCTGGCCGTGCTGCTGAGGCTGGGCCGGCGGGGCCGCAAGCCGGGGCGCATGCACCTGTTCGTGCTGCACCTGGCGCTGACCGACCTGGGGGTGGCGCTGTTCCAGGTGCTGCCGCAGCTGCTGTGGGACATCACCTACCGCTTCCGGGGCCCGGACCTCCTCTGCCGGGCCGTCAAGTACCTGCAGGTGCTCAGCATGTTCGCCTCCACCTACATGCTGCTGGTCATGACGCTGGACCGCTACCTGGCCGTGTGCCACCCGCTGCGCAGCCTGCAGCGGCCCAGCCAGTCGGCCTACCCGCTCATCGCTGCCCCCTGGCTGCTGGCCGCCGTCCTCAGCCTCCCGCAGGTCTTCATTTTCTCTCTGCGGGAGGTGATCCCCGGCTCGGGGGTGCTGGACTGCTGGGCGGACTTCCGCGTCCCGTGGGGGCCCCGGGCCTACATCACGTGGACCACCCTGGCCATCTTCGTGCTGCCTGTGGCCATGCTCACGGCCTGCTACAGCCTCATCTGCCACGAGATCTGTAAGAACCTGCGAGTCAAGACGCAGACCTGGAGGGTCGACGGAGGGGGCCGGAGGACTTGGGACAGGCCGGGGCCTCCCGCCCCTGCGGCAGCCACGCGGGGCCTGCCATCCCGCGTCAGCAGCATCAGCGCCATCTCCAGGGCCAAGCTCCGAACCGTGAAGATGACCTTTGTCATCGTGCTGGCCTATGTCGCCTGCTGGGCACCCTTCTTCAGTGTCCAGATGTGGTCTGTGTGGGACCACAACGCCCCCGATGAAGGCGAGTGTGCAGTGGGGGCGGGGGGCGGGACGGCAGGAGGGTTAGCACGGGGTCCCAGTGCCCCCCAGGGCCAGGCAGGCCAGACACGATGAAACACTAAGAAAGGTGGCGGGGTCCTTGTGGAAAGGGGCAGCTACAACGCCCCATCGCGCAGGCTGACGCCACGGGACTCGCTTTTCCGTGACACGCCCGTACCTTCGAGGTTTGCGGAGCTCATTGAAACATCCTCAGCTCCCCGTGGCCCCGGGGAGACACCTGCCGGGCGGGTTGGGCCCACCGATAGCCGGTTCGCTGAGGGAATCGGATAACGGGGCTGACAGGGCTCTTCCCAAGGGCCCCGCGGGGATGGCAGTCTGTGGCCGGGGACTGTGGATCCTGCCTCTGGGAATCCCTTCTGCTTTCCAGGACTCAGTTTCCTCCTCTGCTCCGTGAGGGTCCCCACCCCTCCCAGGCCCCTCCCAGCTGTCCTCTGAGGCTTCCCTCCTGCTTCTGTCCCAGCAGATTCCACCAACGTGGCCTTCACCATCTCCATGCTGCTGGGTAACCTGAGCAGCTGCTGCAACCCCTGGATCTACATGGGCTTCACCAGCTGCCTGTGGCCGCGCCCCCTGCGCCCCCTGGCCTGCTGCGGGGACCCCCGGCCAGGGAGGCGCCGGCTCTCCAACGGCAGCCTCTCCAGCCGGCGCCCCACGCTGCCCACGCGCTCCGGCGGCGCGCCCACCCTCAGCCTCAGCCTCAGCCTCAGGGGGCGGCCCGGGCCCCCCGAGGCCCTCAAGGACTCCGAGCAGGAGGACGGGGAGGGCGTCACCGAGACAGGCGTCTTTTAGGGGACACTCCCTCGAGTCCAGTGCTGCCCGGGGGGGCTAGAGGAGGGTCTCGGCTCATCTCAGCCCTGGGAGCGGAGGGTCAGCGTTGGAGTTAGGGCGGCTCAGTTTGTGGCAGTGGGAAGAGGCCGGAATGGCCACCCCTGGTGCCCGGCCTGACCTCATTTGCTCCCAATGTCACGTGCTGGGAATCAGGGAGAATCAACCATCTGCTCCCTGACCCTGCCATATTCGCAGGGTGTCCAGGACCACACCCGCGTGGCGGAGGTGGTCCCCCAGATCTGCAGCAGCCTTGGCCCTGCCTGGGGTCTTCTACCTTGGCTGCTCGTCCCCATCCTCACCTGACGAGCCCACCCAGCCTCACAGGAAAGGAGAGCGCTGAAAAACGGTGAGGAAGACCCCACTGGGATCCTGGAGTTCCACGTTTCTTTTCTTTGGTAGAGGGGGGATTGTTTAATGAAGGAAAGCAAATGGGTCTGGGGGCTTCGCCTGCTCTGCGCCCCTGTGTCCTGCGGAGAGGCACAGGATTTAGTAGAGCACCAGGAAACCAGCAGAAACTCGGGCAAATTCTAGCTCCTGTTCTCCCCACACCACCCCCGTTATAGGTGGTGGGACCCCCAGCGGCGGGCAGCGGGTGAGTGTGAGAGGAAGAGGGTTGGGCAGGAAGGGCGGAAACCAGGGGGAGGAAACCCCGCGGCAGTGGGAGGCCATGCTCCCCCTCCCCCACCCTCCCAGGGGCCCTCGCTGCTCCTGCCTCTGGGGCTGCACAAGGAGACAATGTGATGGGCTCCCGGCTCTGCATGTCCTTCCGCGTGAGTCCTCCGCGTTCTGTGATCATCAGGTCAGGAGCCCCGGCCGTGACACTCGGCTCTGCCTCCGGGTAACTGTACGACCTGGGGCACGTCCCCTGGCACGTCCCCTCCCTCCCTGAGCTGTTGATGTTGCGCCTTCCTCTGCTTACATCAGCCACAATCCCCCTCCTTCAGACCATGAGCTTGACCCTGACGCCCATAGCAGGTACTAAATCTTTACTCATCACTGTGAAGGGGAAATAGAAGGGACACCAGCCTTGTACCCCAAAGATACAGGTTTGAATCCTGATCTCACCCTTTTTCTATCCAGTCTCTCTGAGCAACAGTGTCCTCATTTGTTAAATAGAAGTAACTGCCACTTGGTTACTGTAGGTGACAGAACACTGTGCTGGTGTCAGGGAAGGTATTGAGGGCCTGGCTTTGAGTTGCATTGGGTAGGTGACTCCTAGGGCACTGGGCCCAGGTGACGGTACAGTTGAGAGGGAAAGAGAGGAAACCTAGAATCAAGGTCAGCCAGAGCACCTCCCATGTCTACTCTTTGCCTTCTATAGCTAATAATACCGCTAATTATTTTCAGTTTTGTGTTGCACACTGGGGCTTCACTTGCGGTGATGCTTTGGGGGCCCTCACTGTCCCTTCCATGGAAAGGCTGCATTTGACCTTCCTCAGAAAGCTGGCGATGTCCTATGAGAAGGTCAGGACATTCCTGGAGGAAATGGCGGGATCTGGTCTCGATCTATGAGTGATGCTTTTGCAGGACATGCAGGAAGCTCTCACAGCCATCCTGGGACAGCACAAAGCCTTGGATAGGGTTCAGACAGGGGGCCCCTGTGGGTCAATGTCATTTCTGACAGCTAACCCCAGGAAGCTTGCTCACTGTGAAATACAGAATGTCAGTCCCCTAGCACCCCTGTGGGTGCGTGGGGTGTGGGGGCAGGCGGCGCAGGAGGGCAGGAGGAGCCTGCCGGTTGACTGTGGGATTTCTCAGAATACCTTTCCATGTTGTTCGGGGTAGGCCAGTCATTTCCCAGGTGGCTCTGCCTGTGTCTTGTGTGTAAACAGGTCTTGTACTTGTCAAGGGGCTCTAGATTCAGCCCAGGCTGTGGCCACTCACTTTTGGGTCAGGGACCCAGCAATGTGGTTGACATTAATCAATAAAATTCCTTAATAACCAGGACGTTTGTGGGAATCTTTGTTTCCTAGGGGCCATGATAATGGAATAAGCAGGCTAAAATAACAGTTTGATCTCCTTGAGCAGGGCAGGGGCAGGGGCAGGGGCAGGGGGAAGGCTGAGGGGTAGGGAGCCACCTCCTCCCAGTTGAAGAGGGAAAAGGAAACAAGAATGTCCTGCGATTTTCCCTGGAGCCACACGGTGGCAGTGTGGAGCTGAAAGCGGCTCTGACTCCACCAACCCCGAGGGGCAGGCTGGGAAACGCGCCCAGCCCCCCAGCTCTCCGGCGGGACTCAGTTTCCCTAAAGCTCTAGAGTAGGCGTGTGCAGCCTGCGGCCCAGGACGGCTCTAAATGCGGCCCAACACAGATTCTTAAAACAGGATGCCTTCAGTACACGCCTGACTTTTCTTTTGTTTTTGTTGTTGTTGCTTTTTGGTATGTGGGCAGCTCCCTGGCTGGGAATCGAACCCAGGCCGCAGCGCTGACAGCGCTGACTTTTCTTTTTGCTTTGCCAAAGAGATCACTGAGAGCAGACTCTCATTTCTGGATGCAAAGACAGTGCCTTGGTTGGTGTTACTCCTCAGTCTGCCTTTCTAGCCAACAGGACCTCTTTCCCCCCTTAAGGAAAGCTCTCTGAGGAGATTCTTCGTCCGTGACAGCTGCCATCACAAAATGCTACAGACTGGGTGGCTGGTCAACAACAGAAACTTATCTGTCGCAGTTTGGGAGGCTGCATGTCCAAAATGGGGGTGTCACCGTGGTCAGTGGGGACCCTGTTGTGAGCTGCAGACTTACTATACTTTCACCAGATGACAGGGGCTAGGGAACTCTGGTGTCTTTTTATAAGAGCACTAATCTCATTGACAAGGACACCTCCCTCGTGGCCTCATCGCCCCCAAAGGCCCCACCTCTTAATACCAACACCTTGGGAGTTAGGATTTCAACATACAAACATGGGTAAAAGGTGGGGAGACGTGCAGACCGGCAAAAGCGTTCCACCCCAGAAACCAAAACCAGAACCATTTATTCAGATCTTCTTGGGGATGAGGAACCCAGGGTGATGGAAGCTGCCCATAGCTCCCAGGACCTGGGCAGAAAGACAGAGCAATGTCATACACTGTCCCTCAGCCCTGAGGGCCACTCACCGGGGCTCTGAAGTTGCCTGGGAGTGCTCCTAGGGTTTCTGTTGTTTGAAATGTTTAGGTATGTTCGTGAGCCTTTCTTTTTTGGTATTGTTGTTTTCATTTCATGTTTCTATTAGCATTTCTCTAATCATTGCTAACTGCAGGTTTCTAATTTTTAAATATTTTAAGTTAACCCTCTGAGGTTTTCTAGGACTGGGATATCTACAGACAACAACAAATTTTATCTTCTTTTCCACTCATTCCAGCCCTTATTTTTGTTAACTGTTCTGTTGCGCTGCTCGGGGCGGCTAGAGTCACGTTACACCAGGACGGGAACAGCGGGCGTGCGGACACTGTCCCTTTGTTGACGGTGCAGTAGGACTGCATCTGGGACCTTCTAGGTACAAGGCAGGCTACCTGCGGATCTGAGACAAGCTCTTCTTAATCAAGCTAAGAAAGTGTCCTTTTTATTCTTAGTTAGTTAAAAAAGAAGCAACAAACCAGGCATGGATGTTGAATTAAATTTGGAAAGATTTTTCTGTAATCACAGATGGCGATGCTGGTTGGTAGTTACTGGGACCATGTGTCATCTTTCGCTCATGAGAAACATTGCATTTGACGGTTGATTGACAGTGGGAAGTCTAAGGGGACGATTTCAAGTTCAGAGGGCAAAGCAAGATCACTCAGCAAGATGCAGGTGAAAAGGGACACGTGCAGGATGAGGCGAGAGGAAGGAGGAACGAGGGGTTGCCATTTATTTAAGACTTTTGGGGAACTTGTGGATTGCCAACAGTTGAAGAGCTCGAAGAGTCGTTTAATCATAAGAGTGACGAACTGAATTCTACAACGGATGAGCATCTTTTTAAGATTTTTCTATGAAGACTTCACCACTTTTGCTCCAATATTTTCATAGTTAGAAGTTCCTCCTCACATCTCATCTGAATCTTTCTTGCTGAGATTCAAGCCTACTTTTTTCTCCTATTGCTTGTTTTAAAAAAACTAACAAACAAAAAGCAAGCGAACAAAAAAACAAAAAAAAAAATAATAATTCTACCAAATAAGGACAAAAATTCGTAGACAACTTTACCCCGTTAATAAACCCTAGAATTCACAGGGCCACCTGAGTGTATTCCACTGGCTCGGAGCCCGCAGGGCACACGAACGCCCCCAGACTGTGCTTGTGGCTTTTTGGATTGACGTTGACGTACTCCGTGGCCTCCTTGACATTCTCGTAGTCCTGGGAAGATTTGTGTTTCTGTCCTCCGGTGGCCAAAAAGACCACCTGTGTGTAATTCACATCCTTGGTGGCCTTTGGGGGGAAAGAGCAGAGACATGTAGGTCAACATTCCTACCATGCCTGGAGGAGGTAGGACCCCAAGACTGAACTGTCACTCGGAGAGGCTACCGGAAGTCCGAGGGAGCCATGTCGGAGAGCAGGGCTGGGGCAGTGAGGAGGGTCGCCACTGATTTTATCCTTCTTGTCTTTAGGGAATAAATGGGCTTAAGGAGAGAGCTGTAGTGGAGGTGCCCAAGCTGGTGGCTCCCCTGGGCCACAGCAGAAGGAGAAGAAGTGTCTTGGGCCGTACATACAATTCACTCACACTAACGACAGCTGATGAGCTATTAAAAAAAAAACTCCTAATGTTTTAGGAAAGTTTATGAATTTGTGTTGGGCCTCATTCAGACCTGTTCTGGGCTGCATGCAGCCTGCGGGCCATGGGTTGGACATGCCTGTTGTAGAGCATCAGTGCAAACGAGGTCACGACTGAGAACCGTGGCCCAGCGACAGAGACAGGGACAGAGGGAGGCGACCCATTAGTACTCCCAGTTTTACAACTAGGGTAGCCTGAGTTCTTGGGGTTTTACAGCAGGGACCCTAGTCTGCATTTGGGGGGCTGGGGTCACTAGGAGGGTGTGTTACCTGGCGGGTGGGGGGCAAGGTGCTGGAGTTGTCCGAGGTGTCGGAGCTGTCCGAGGACGTATCGCTGTCATCTAGGAAGAAATGGAAATTGGTCTCGGGGTGTTAGGAGAGGATAGAACCACTGGAAGGGAGTGTTTGGCAAAGACACAGAGGGGAGTCGGGGAGAGAGGTACAGAGCCCCCAAAGGGGAAGAAGAGATGGAACAGAGAGAAGTGCCGGGGAGAGAGGGCCTCAAAAATAGGCAGGAACGTGGCCAAGAGCCTAAGCACCGCTGTTTTGTCCAGCTCCGTCTAAAGCTAATAGCAAACACACGAGGCTTGCCCGTGCTTGGGAGACGTGAATAGGGACTTCCTGAGACAGTCCGGCCCAATGCAAACAGCTCTGCCCTCAGAGGTCATGGGCACAGGTTGTAGTCTATACCTGTCACTAACTCTGGGCACACCTAGGCATCCTTTTTTTGTGCCCTGGTTTTGTCCCCTGTAAAACAAGAGAGTTGGACAATGATCTCTGAGCTCCCTGACAACCGAAGAGTGTCTGAATCTGGCCAGGCTCTGGTGAAGCCTTGGGGTCAGGTGTCATGACCTCTGACCCTCCCCCATTCGGCTGAAGCACTGGGTTGAAGTGAGTGGCATCTTGTGGTTCCCACATGTCCTGAGGCCCTGTCGCCATGCTGAGGGAGCATGAGAACTCAAAAGACAAAATATGAAGGAGGGAGCAAACCCAAGTCCATCAGGAGAGAAACCAGTGGGAAAAGTGGGATCTGGGGTGAGTGCCCCTCCAGGGGTCACGGTGTTCCTGCGGAAGCAACAATTTCCACCGTGTGACTAGTGACATGGCGGGTCGCCCAGCCCTGTTGGCCCACTTGCCGGGGTGGGGGTGGGCGATCGTTTGAGCCATCACCAAGACGCGTGTGCATCCAAGCGCCCAGGTGCCCGGCAGGATCTCAGACTGTAGAGAAGGGGCCTTTGGGGGCATGGCTTCTGGGACCAGCCAATGACCCTGACCCAATGACCCTGGCCAGGCGGCACGCTGCAGGGCAGCAGCCATGGCTGCAGGAGGCAGACAGAGTCGAAATCCTGGCTCCACCACGAACTGGCCAGGTGAAAGAAAAGAAGCCACTGTATTTATTACGACGACAGGAGCAGAGACAGTCCCCACGTGCCCCGTGTGCTCATTCACACCTGCCCAAACCCAGCAAAGAGCTGAGACCCCCACACAGCCAACGAGGTCTGCCCCACAGGACGGGAGGGACCACTTCCGGGGAAAGGTCAGGTAGGTGTGGGGAGTCCCCGGCTAGCGGTCCGGGCCGGCAGGGACAGATTTGGGCTGCTGCACGGAGTCGCCTTGGGTGTGCAGACAGAGCGGAGCATGCTTTAGGAACCCCGTTACTCACCCCCGTAATGCGGCTCAGACACGGGCGTGCTCCTCTCTGCCGGAGTCTCCTTCTTCACCTGGGCAGCAGGTGGGTGGCAGTGGGTGGAGCTGGGCCTGGGTTCCTTGAGTCTGACTCTTTTTACTAACTGCTCATTCTCTCTGGCTAGAGGGGGCAGGGCAAGGGTCCAAAGTGAAAGCTAGGGGGGCCAGCCGCACCCCATCTCTAAGCACAACTCTCCTTAAGACAAAGGTTCCGCGGGATCTCTTCAAATCCCAGCACCCCTCCACTCCAAACCCTGCAACGTGCCTCGTCTCCCTTGAGGTTAGGGCCCACATCCCGGCCCCAGTGGTGCTCCGGGACCTCCCTCTTTCTCCTCCGGCCCCACCTCCTTTCCTCCCGCCCAACCCTCGGCTCCAGCTGCCCACGCCAAACTCGGGCTTGCCTCAGGGCCTTTGCACGTGCAGATCCGTCCTCACATCCCTCAGGCTTATCGGCAAGTGTGGGCACCTCAGGGATGCCGGCCGCCATCCAGTGTCTACCTCCTTCCCTTGCTTTCTCGCCCCCCAGCCCTCACCACACTCTACCCCACGTGTCTTGTTGGCTGGCTGTGCCCTCACGGAATGCAGGCTACAGGAGGGCAGGGGGTTTGTTGTTCCCTGTCGCATTGAATGACTGAATGAATGAATGAATGACTAGGGAAGACTTGCATAACATTATGCTGCCCAATGCCCCGTCTCACCACAACAGTGTTATTTCGTCTCCCCCATTGTAACGCCTTCCCAGGATCCCCACTTTCCGTTGGAAAGCCACTGGAGAATTTGAGGTGCTCCCCCCGTCTAACCATCCTCCCTTCCCTCTTAATTCAGAGCCGTTTCTTCCCCCCCAGTCCTCTAAGCGATGGTGGCTCGGACCCGGATCCAACGAGCGTTACAGAGGCGTCTCCAGGCAGGAGGTCAAGGGGGTGGAAGGGCTCTGGGCATCATCCCCAACCAGAAATAGGCTGAGTCAGGGTGGGGGTTCCCCAGGGTGAGGGGCCCTCTGGCCAGGGGATCCTTAAGGTTTTCAAGTGACACTCGGAGCTCCCACGGGGGCTGGCCCTGAGGCCGGCCTGGGAAGGTCCCTGGGGGGTGATGGAGGGGGTGGGGAACTGAGCCCTGTTGTTACCCAGGTGCCTGCTGAGCAGGTAGTTGACAGCTGCAAGGAGGCAGGCCTGTAGGACGAGGGACACGGCTGCCATCACTAAGCCATGCCACAGCTTCATGTCCCTGTCCGGAAAGGAGAGGGGTCGAGTTAGAGGTAGCAGAGGAACCACCACACCGCACACCCACCCGGGCTCCTATCAGTGTGGCTGGGTGTCTCGGAGCAGGTCCCTTCGCCTCTCTGGATAGGAGGGTTTGGGGACCCAGGGAGGGTGGTGTGGGTGCCTGGAAGCAGCTGTACCCCTTGGCCCCATGGGGACGTCACTCACTCTGTCAGCATGGTGAGCTTCCTGCAGAGTGGCCGCAGGTGGGGACAGGGGCTGGGCGCCTTCCTGTTCAGCAGGAAGAGACTTGAGAGGAGACACCCTGGGGACCTCGTCTCTGAGTAGTGCCACCAGCAGAGCTGTCCTGGAGACCTGCGGGAGGCAAGGCGGCCGGCCGGTCAGGACTCCTGGCCTCCAGGCACCAACACCCATCCAGCGAGCTCGGCTGCCTGGGGGCCCCTCTCCCCACGCGTCAGCTTTTGCATCTACAAAGCAGGCCGGGACAGCCAGCCCAGAGCCCCGGCACACCTGCCACCCTCCCTGACGCACATGCTCCTGCGACCCGGGTGTCACTGCCCTCCTTGTGTGACGAGCACTGGGGGGCTCAGAGCGCTGAGTCGCACAACAGGCAGTTTTGGAACCTTTTTTCTGGAATGGCCCTCAGAACTGTCATCGTACATAACTTTGCCAAGGGTATGACACCTTATCGAGTTGCTTGTACAGCGCTGCCAACGTAAGGACATGGCGGCAAGTTCACGACGAGCTCAATTGTCAGATTTTGAGGGCGACAACAGCTCTGAGGGCCATTCCAGAAAAAGAGCTCCAAAGCTGCTCTGAAGGGTGCACGAGGCGCTGGCATCGGTGCACGGCTTCCCAAGGCGAGGACTTCAAAGGTGACTGTAGTGACACTCAGCAGTGAGGTGTGCAGCACGTTTTCTAAGATGAGTTCGTGAAATTAACTGTCCGGCCTCGTGTACAATCTTTTCAAAACGTGGAATCACACTGACTGGCAGCTATTTCTCAACTTCAGCTCCTCATACAAGATGAGACTGTCTGCACTTGCACCATTTTAATATATTATGAACATCTCACTAGCCAAGGGACACACAGTCCCTGTGTTGGGGTCTATGTAGCATCAAAGGCAAACAGGCCTAAATAGGGATCCGAGGTCTGTCCCCCTCTGGGCGGGAATTATCAAACTGCTCTGTGCCTCAGTTTTGGAACCTCTAACACACATGCAATGCCAAGCCTGTGGGAAGCACCCAATAACGATCAGGTATTATTCACCCCGAAACACTGCACCGAGCGCTTGCCTGGGTTGGTCCGTTTCAGGTAACGCCGGCGTCTGTTCGGCGTACAGCTTGG
>PVJL010010298.1:45000-50515 GCA_004026885.1 Lyroderma lyra | reverse complement strand
TTGGTCTATAGTTTTCTTTTTTGTGTTGTCTTTGCCAGGCTTTGGTATTAGAGTAATGTTGGCCTCATAGAATGAGTTAGGAAGTATTGCTTCCTCTTCAATTTTTTGGAAGAGTCTGAGGAGGATAGGCGTTAATTCTTCTTTGAATGCTTGGTAGAACTCGTTGGTGAAACCATCTGGTCCAGGGCTTTTGCCTTTAAGGAGATTATGGATAGTCATTTCAATCTCTTTGCTATTGATTGGTCTATTTAGATTATCCAGTTCTTCTTGGTTCAGTCTTGGTAGGCTATAAGTTTCTAGAAACTTGTCCATTTCCTCTAGATTGTTAAATTTTGTGGCATAAAGTCCTTCATAATATTTTCTTATAATCCTTTGTATTTCTGTGGTATCAGTGGTAATTTCTCCCCTTTCATTTCTAATTTTGAATATTTGTGTCCTTTGATTAGTCTCGCCAGGGGTTTGTCAATTTTGTTGACTTTCTCAAAGACCCAGCTCTTCGTATTATTAATTTTTTCTATTGTCTTTCTGTTCTCTAATTGGTTTAGCTCTGCTTTAATTTTTATTATTTCTTTTCTTCTGCTGACTTTGGGTTTTGTCTGCTCTTCTTTTTGTAGTTCTTTAAGATGGGATGCTAAGATGTTTGCTTGTGATTTTTCTTGTTTCTTAAGATAGGCCTGTAATGATATAAATTTCCCTCTTATTACCGCTTTCGCTGTGTCCCAATAATTCTGATACGTTGTATTTTCATTGTCATTAGTTTCTATAGATTTTTTAATCTCATCTTTTATTTGTTCTTTTATCCAGTCCTTTTAAAATAAGCTGTTGTTTAATCTCCATGTATATGTGGTTTTTTCTGCTTTCCTTTTACAGTTGATCTCCAATTTCAAAGCTTTGTGGTCTGAAAATACACTTGATATGATTTCGATCTTCTTGAATTTGCTGAGGCTGCTCTTGTGTCCCAGCATATGGTCTATTCTTGAGAATGTCCCATGCGCACTAGTAAAGAAGGTGTAGTCTCTTTTTGCTGGATGAAGTGTCCTGTAAATGTCAATGATGTCCAATTGCTGTAATGTGTCATTTAGAGCTGTTATTTCCTTATTTATTTTCTGTTTGGATGATCTGTCCATGGCTGTTAGCGGGGTGTTTAAGTTGCCCACTATGTATTCATCAGTTTCTCCTTTCAAGTCTGTTAGTAGTTTCTTTGTATATTTTGATGCATCCTGGTTGGGAGCACATATGTTGATTAGTGTCAAGTCTTTTTGTTGTTGCATTGTGGCTTTTTTCATTATGTAATGACCATCTTTGTCTTTTACTATCTTTTTTAACTTGAAGTTTATTTCATCAGATATCAGTATGGCCACTCCTGCTTTTCTCTGGTTACCATTTGCTTGGAGTATTGTATCCCATCCTTTCACTCTGAGTCTGTGCTTGTTCTTACAGCTGAGGTGTGTTTCCTGGAGACAGCATATGGATGCATTCTGTTTTTTAATCCAGTCTGGTACTCTGTGTCTTTTTATTGGTCAGTTCAGTCCATTGACATTTAGAGTGATGATCGATATGTGAGGATTTCCTGTGGCCATTACTTATTTCTTTCTTTGTTTTTGTTTGTTTGTTTGTTTATTTATTTTTGTTTCTTTCTTGTTGCCCCCATTTTGTTCCATATGTCCTGATGTTTTGTTTCAGGCTGAAGAGCCTCCTTCAGTATTTCTTGGAGTGCTGGCCTCGTGCTGGCAAATACCCTCAGCTTCTGTTTGTCTGAGAAGGTCTTTATTCCACCTTCATATCTGAAAGATAATTTTGCTGGATAATTTATTCTTGGCTGGAAGTTTCTCTCTTTTAAATTTTTGAATATTGGGTTACACTCTCTCCTGGCTTGTAGAGATTCTGCTTAGAAATCTGATGCCAGCCTGATGGGTTTCCTCTAAAGGTTATAGTTCTTTTTTCCCTGGCTGCCTTGAGAATTGTCTCTTTGTCTTTAGTTTTGGACATCTTTAGTACCATGTGTCTTGGAGAAGATCTGTTGGGGTCCAGGTATTTGGAGGACCTGTTTTCTTCTTGAACTTGGGGTTCCAGATCTTTCCATAGGTTTGGAAAGTTCTCATCTACGATTTGTTTGAGTATGCTCTCTGTAGATTGTTCTGCCCCTTCTTCTATTCCTATTGTCCTGATGTTGTTTTGTCTCATGGAGTCGGATATTTCTTGCAGAGTTCTTTCAATCCTTTTGGTTCTGTATTCCCTCTCTTCCTCTTTCTGAGCTGTTTCCTTGTTCTGATCTTCAATATCACTAATTCTTTCCTCCATCTGGTTGGTCCTGTTTCCTATGGCAGTTATTTCATTTCTCACTTCTTTTATGGTATTATTTATTTCTCGTATTTCCGTCTCAATCTTTCTTGTGTTTTGAATTTCTTTGTTAAATTGTTCTTTTTGTTCACAGAGTTCCTTTTTTATGTCGTTTATATCCTTTTTTATGTGATTTATCTCAGCTATGGTTTTCTGCCAATAGGTTTTCACTTCTCTCACAGCTTTTAGAATGGCTGCTTTAAATTCTCTGTCACTTAAATTCGACCCTTCCAGATGTAACAAGCTGTCTTCTGGGTTAATTTCATGTTCTTTCTGAGGAGTTTTAGTTTTTAAGGAATTCATCCTGTCCGCTGGGATCTTCCTCTTTGACATGAGGGCTTTATGTTCAGTACCCAGATTATTGCTTTTTTGGTGTCTTACTGTAGGGACGACAGTAGGTGGCGCTGGGGGTCAAGGTTTGGGGGAGAGGGGGCTGTTTGTTTCTTGTTTCTGATCTCCTACTGCGTTTGGAGGTTATGCACATATATCCTGGGGAAAGGCCAACAAAAGGCTTTTGGCCCTTTGCTGGGGAAAATGAGTCTTTCTTCCCAGCCCTGATTCAGTACCTGGCTGTCTAAAGGCTCACACTGCTTTCAGAACTCTGGGGTGCACGAGGAAGTGCCCGCTCCATAAGTCCAAAGCTGTGGGCCTGGCCTGAGACAGCAGGGTCGCCTTTGCAGCAGGCTGGGAACAGGAACTGCATGCAGCCCTGTGTAGGTCTCCAGGGGGCTTAGAGCTGGTGTGTTATCTTTGTAGTTCAGAGTCCTCACTCAGCCCTTCTACCACTCAAAAGTTCCAGAGGCTGGCTCCCAAACTCCTTCAGTCCCCAGCTCCCCAGTCTCTCTCCCCTCCCACAAACTGTTCAGCTCCGAATAGTCAGCATGGATCGCATCTGGATCCCGCGTGGTCTGTCTCTGCTCCCTTCCCTCTCCCCGACTCGCCCCCTTCTTGCCAGCCTTCAGGTGTTTACTTGCGATTTTTGGATTTCTCAACAGCCGTTTTGTCACTCAGGGTCCTCTTTCTTGGCTCCTGGATGGCCGTTCAATTGTGTTTTCTGGGAGAGGTTTTAGGAACATCCTCTCCAGTCGCCATCTTGTCGTCTCTCCTCAATGAGTTTTTATTTCTTTTTTGCTTTCAGTTTTATATTCCACATATGTGTGAAGTCACATGGTTCTTGTTTTTTTTCTGTCTGGCTTATTTCACTTAGTATTCACTTGTAGCAAGAGGTAGTATTTCATCTTTTCTTATAGTGGAGTAATATTCCATTGTGTATATGTATCACAACATCTTTATCATAGTCATCTCTCAAAGAGCACTTTTGCATTTTTTATATCTTGGCCACTGTGAACAGCGCTATGATGAACACTGGAATATGTAAATCTTTGAAATCTAAGATTTTCAAAATTTTGGTGTAGATACCCAGAAGGGGAATTGCTGGGTAATAAAATAACTCCATTTTCAAATTTCTGAGGAACCTCTACACTGTTATGTTATTCTTAACAACTTTCTTTATGAAGTAAATAATGTGACTAATAAATGTCTTCTTGTACACAAATACTTTGGTTTCAAGAACAAGATTAAAATAATGAACCGAAAAACCCAGATCTGTAATTTGAGAAATTGGTCTGTTTTTGACAGAATGTCCAAGAAACCGATGAATTTAAATTTTTGAGGAAAAGGAGTATTTCCTTTTAAAAACTAGACCACATTTTCATCCTTATATATGAAAGCATACCTGTGAGAGTAGTTGAGGTAAATAGGTAGTTAAGTATGATGGTATGTCAATTAGAGCAGGCTTTGGATGGTTCTGAGTACCAGAAGTCTTTAGCTATGTGTGCTATTTCACTTTAAAATTTAAATCAAGTGAACAAGTAATGTGAATATTCTAAATTTAAACTTCCTATTTGCCCCAAATTCTCAATTCTTGCTTATGTGATTGCTCAGAGTTTCAGTATGTGATTTTAATGATAAGTAATGAAGTTACTTTCCTTCACTATGATCTATAAAATGCCTTGCACTACTCATTAGTCATTACCTGGAAATAGTTTGCTTTTCTGTGTGACTCTATCTTTTCTGTCTTTAATCTAATTGTTCTAACCAGCCACTGTGGTCTGCTGCCTTGTGTGGATGTGTAGAATAATTTCTTAATTGGTGTCTAAACTGAAAATAGCATTTCCATTAGATGGAAACAAGGGTGCCATAACAACTTCTGGGTCAGATTATTGAACACAATTGTAGTTACCCAGGGACATTTATTCTTAGATTAGTGCACAGCTAATATCAATGACAAGGTTAGTCTCTTAAGAACCTTTTGTTTTTAGGCCATATCTCAAATTACAGTATCTCCAAATCTGCATCATTAATTGCTTCTAATGTTCAGAACCAGGATTTTCCACACTGACTTATTACAAATTTTTGAAGATGATAATGAGATTTAAACTTTATTCATTTATTAAATATGAGCAGAGTTCATTTGTGCTATCCTGTACAAGAAGCTGGGAACCCAAAAATGGAAAGGCATGTCTTGAGTTGTCTTTTTCAACTCCCATTTTGCAAACCACTTTGCTATACTGACTTCCCAACAGGCTTTATAAAATGAAGAAATACATAGGTCTGCAAGGCTTATATTTGAAGATAAAAAGGGAAAACACTCCCTCAAGGCAAGCAAAAGGAAACTTATAAACAAGTACCACTGAATCCATAAACTTAAAAATTACTCATGAAATTGGAGAACTAGCTAGCTCTTTTCCCAAACTGTGCTGTTTTCTCATAACCCTAACTTAGATAATGACAACAGCATCATATTTACAAAAGTTACCTCCTCCAGTATTAGTTCCCAAGTCACATTAATTCTAACCCCAAACATCTTTTGAATCTGTTTGCTGCTTTCTACCCTCAGTGCCATTGTGGAGGTTTGAATCTTCATCATCTCTGTCCTGGATTACTGTCCAGACTCAGGGTTTCCTAACTGACCTCATTTACCTCCAGTGTCTCCTTCTTCAGTCCATTCTCTACACATATTTGTCTTTTCTAAACACAAGTATGATCATGTCTCTTTCCTGTTTTAGAACATTTCTTGGCTTCTCATTGATGATTTAGCCATTCAGTTTATCTTCCATCTTTATTTCCCACCTGTACCCCACACACCCAGGTCACATACTATGACCTTTTCTCT
>PVJL010010298.1:0-40000 GCA_004026885.1 Lyroderma lyra | reverse complement strand
TTCAGGTCTTCTGCCAATTTTTAAATTGGGTTGTTTGTTTTTTGGTGTTAAGTTGTATAAGTTTCTTATTAATTTTGGATATTAATGCTTTATTGGATGCCTCATTGGCAAATAAATTTTCCCATTCTGTAGGATGTCTTTTCATTTTATTGATGGTTTCTTTTGCTGTAAAAAAAACCTTTTTAAACTGAAGTTTGTTTCCCTCTGTTTCCCTTGCCTGAGGAGATATATCATTGCAGGTATTACTACGGGTAATGTCTGAGAGATTTTCTTCTAGGAGTATCATGGTTTCAGGTCTCATATATAAGTCTTTCATTTATTTTGAGTTTATTTTTGTATGTGGTGTAAGAGGGTGGTTCAATTTCAATTTGCTTTTTGTATGTATCTGCCCATTTTCCCCAGCACCATTTGTTGAATACACTGTCTTTACCCTAGTGTAAATTCTTACTTCCTTTATCATAGATTAGTTGGTCATATAGACCTGGATTCATTTCTGGGTTGTCTATTCTGTTCCATCAATCTATGTGTCTGTTTTTATGCCACACCATGCTGTTTTGATAACTGTGGCCTTGAGGTACAATTTGATATCTTGTAGCATGATTTTTCCAACTCTGTTCTTCTTTCTCAGGGCTGGTTTGGCTATTTTATGTCTTATAGTTCCATATAACATTTAAGATGTTTTGTTTTATGTCTGTGAAGAATGCCATTGGTATATTGATAGGAATTGCATTGAATCTATAGATTGCTTTGGGTAGTATGGAAATTTTATATTAATCCTTCCTGCCCATGAACATAGTATTTGTTTACATTTATTTATATCTTCTTTGATTTCTCTCTTTAGTGTCTTATAATTTTCTGAGTATAGATCTTTTGCTTCTTTGGTTAAATTTATTTCTATGAACTCTTTTTTTGATACAATTGTAAATGCAATTGTTTTATTAGTTTCTCTTTCTGCTAGTTTGTTATTGGTGTATAAGAATGCAACTGATTTCTGGATATTAATTTTGTATCTTGCTGTGTTTGTAAATTCATTTATCAGTACAAATAATTTTGGGGTAAAATCTTTGGGATTCTCTCTATATAGTATAATGTCATCTGCAAATAATGATAGTTTTACTTCTTCCTTTCCTATTTTGATGCCTTTTATTTGTTTGCTGTGGCTAAGACCTCCAGTATTATGTTGAATAAGAGTAGTGACAGTGGGCATACTTGTTTTGGTCCTAATCTTAAAGGGAATCTTTTGGCTTTTCCTCATTGAGTACAATATTAGCTGTGAGTTTATAATATATAGTCTTTATTATATTAAGATATGTTTCTTCTATTCCCACTTTGCTGAGAGTTTTTTTCATTAAGTGGTTGCTAAATTTTGTTCAATGCTTTTACTGCATCTATTGAACTCACTATATAATTTTATTTTTCATTTGTTTATGTGGTGTATGATGTTAATAGATTTACATATATTGAGCCAAACTTGCATCCCAGGAATGAATCCTACCCAATTGTGGTGTATGACTTTTTCAATATATAGCTGAATTCAATTTGCTAATATTTTGTTGAAAATGTTTGTATTTATGTTCATTGGGGATATTGGTCTATATTTGGTTTTGAAATCAGGGCAATGATGGCCTCATAAAATGAGTTTGGGAGCCTGCCCTCTTCTTGAAGTTTTTGGAGTAGTTTGAGGAGAATTGGTGTTAATTCTTTTTTGAATGTTCAGTAAAATTCAACTGTGAAGCCATCTGGTCCAGAACTTTTGTTTGTTGGAAGCTTGTTGATTGCTGATTTAATTTTGTTGCTAGTAATTGGTCTGTTTAGATTTTCTGATGCCTTTTTGTTGGATTGATCCCTTTATAATAATGCAATGTCCTTCTTTGTCACTCTTTATTGTCTTTGTTTTAAAGTTATTTTGTCTGATGTAAGTTTTGTTACATCGACTTTTTTCTCATTTCTATTTGCATGAAATACCCTCTTATATCCCTTTACTTTCAGTTTACATGTGTCTTTCTTTCTGAGATGAGTATCCCGTAGATAGCATATGCCTGAGTCTTTCTTTCTTATCCATTTGGCTATCCTATGTCTTTTGATTAAAGCATTTAGCCAATTTACATTTAAAGTGATTATTGATAGGTACATATTCATCATCATACTATTATTTATATTTTTGATTTACTTTTGCTTGCTTGTTTATCTCCTTTCTTCTACTTAAAAAAAGTTCTTTTAGCATTTCTTGTCACACTAGCCTGGTGGTAATGAATTTCTTTAGCTTTTTCTTGTCTGGGATGTTCTTTATCTCTTCTCCAATTTTAAATGATAACCTTGCTGGGTAAAGTAGTCTTGGTTGTAGGCCCTTGTTTTTCATTACTTTGAATATTTTCTGCCACTCTCTTCTTGCCTGCAAAGTTTCTATTGAGAAATCTGTTGATTGTCTTATGGGAGCTCCCTCGTAAGCAAGTAGTTGTCTTTCTCCTGCTGCTTTTAAGATTCTTGCCTTGTCTTCAACCTTTGCCATTTTAATTATGATGTGTTTTGGTTTGGGCCTGTTTGGGTTCATCTTGATTGGGACTCTCTACACTTCCTGGGATCATGTGTCTATTTATTTTGCTGTGTTAAGGAAGTTTTCAGTCATTATTTCTTCAAAGAGGTTCTCCATTCCTCACTCTCTCTCTCCTTCTGGTACCTCTATGATCTGAATGCTGTTATGCTTGATGTTGTCCCAGAGGTGTCTTAGGCTATCCTCATTTAAAAAAAATTCTTTTTTTTCTTTTTGCTCTTCCAGTTGGGAATTTTATGCTACCTTGTCTTCCAGATTGCTTATTTAATTTTCTGTTTCATCTAACCTGCTGTTGATTCCTTCCAATGTAGGCTTCATTTCAGTTATTTTATTCTTTATTTCTGACTAGTTGTTTTTTAATGGTTTCTATGTTTGTGGTTGCTATCTCTTTTTTGAAGTTTTCACTAAATTCCTCAAGCATTCTTATAACCTGTATTTTAAACTCTTTCTCTGGTAAGGTGCTTGCCATCATTTCCTTTAGCTCTATTTCTGAAGGTTTCTCTTGTTCAAATGTGTTTCTTTTTTTCCTCATTATAGCTTCCTCTCTGTCTGCTTCTATGTAGTAGGTATATCTTTTATATCTCTGAGTCTTTGTTTTGGGTCTTATGTAGTATCTGTCCTGTGTGGTTTAATGGTGCAACCTCTCTGACCTCCTATGCATGTATTCAAGGATCATCCCTTGAGTGTGTTGTGCATGTTCTTTCATTGTAGTTGAGCCATGTGCTGCTTGCAGCACACTGTTAACTGCCTGGGGGGTAGTGACAGAGCAGTGTCAAAATATTCTTGGTCTGCCACAGACAGCTGCTCCTGCTGAAGTCCAAAATAAAGTCTTTCCCCATTAGTGGGGTGGGGCTGATTATTCAATCACCTGAGAGTGTCTCAGTGTTGACAGGGAAAATCTCTAAGGGACATATATTCACTTTGAAAAAAAAGAAAGAAAAGAAACAAACAAACAGGAAAACAAACAAACATACAATAAAATTCCTTGAGAGACCCAAATTCTGCCACTCATAACACACTGTTAGTTGTCCTGGGGTGGGGGAACAGCAGATCAGCACTGAGAGTTGTCCAGGCAACTTCAGACATTTGTTCCTGCAAAAGACTGAAAGGAAGTCTTCTTCTGCTGGTAGGGTAGGGTTGATCACTCGGGCCAACCGGAGTTCTTCCATGTGGGCAGGGCAACACTTCAGTTTGCCTTTGTGCACTTTGAAATAAAAGAAAGAAAAAATATTAATAATAATAAAAATAAAAATAAAGATAAAAATAAAATAGAAATAAAAATAAAAATATGTACAAAAATTTAAAAAATTTATTATTTAAAAAATAAAATTAAAGAAATGAAATACAAATAAAAGAAATCATGAAAAAGAATTAAAAAATAAAAAGAAGAAAAAAGGTAATATTAAAAAGAAAGAAAGAATCTGCAAGAACATATTTCTCCACTCGTTGACTGTTTAGCTGACTGTAGTTAGACCAGGCAAATCTCTAGTGTGCCTGAACACACTCTGAAAGAGGAAGAAAATTAAAGAGTACAGAAAAAGATCATATTACTAAAAAATAAAAATTAATAAAAATAAAATAGAAGTATTAAATGTAAAAAATAAAAATGAAGAAACAGTAATATAAAAGAAAATTACAACTGGATAAAGAAGCTGTGGTACATATACACAATGGGATATTACTCAGATATAAGAAAAGATGAACTATTGCCATTTGCAACAAAATGGATGGACCTGGAGACCATCATGCTTAGTGAAATAAGCCAGACAGAAAAAACAAAGAATTGTATGACTTCACTCATATGCAGAATATAAAACTGAAAGCAAAGAAAAAAGAAATGAACAAACAAATAACCCATGGACACAATCAATAGTTGAATGTTTATTTGGGGATGAGTGGGTCAGGGAGGGGAGAAAAGGGAGGGGGTGGGAGGGGAGGGGGGGAGATGCTAAATATAAGGTGATGGAAAGAGAAGTCACATTAGGTGGTGAACTTATTTTACATCAAGTTGACAATGCACTGTAGAACTGTATGCCTGAAACCTATGTAATCCTTGCTAACAGATGTCACCCCAATAAGTCTAACAATAAAAATGAATTAAAAAAAGAAAAAATACCTTAAAGATAAAAAAAATTTTTTTCTCATTTGTTTTTATTTTTCAATTATAGTTGACATACAATATTATATTGGTTTTAGGTGTACAGCATAGTGATGAGATATTTATATAACTTACAAAATCCTTATTCCAATACATCTGACACTATATATAGTTATTACAATATTATTCACTGTATGCCTTATGTTGCACTTTACATCCCTGTGACTATGTTATGACTATGAATTTGTACTTCTTGATTTTTCCCCCTTTTTACCTACTCTTCTGCCATTGCACCAACAAATCTAGTGCACATCTGACACAACCCATGGTTATTGCAACATTATTGACTCTATCTTTGTGTTATACCCTATGTCCTCATAATTATTACTTTGTAACCACCAACTAAACTTCCCAATCTCTTTCCCTTATTTTACCCCCTCCCCCAAACTTCCTCCCATCTGGCAAGAAACCAAATGCTTTCAATATCTATGAATTGGTTCCTGTTCTGCTTGTTTATTTTCTTCTTTGGATTTCACCTATAAGCAAATTCAAGTTGCATCTCTCTTCCTCTGTTTGGCACTCTACTTAGTGTAATACTCTTCATTATTTTTATTGGAGCTTTTAATCCATTTAAATTGAATGTAATTGTTGATGTGCACCTATTGGCATTTTATTGTTCATAATTTTGCTTTTTTTTCCTCTCCCATTTTAAAGTAGTCCCTCTAACATTTCTTGTAATACTGGTTTGTTGGTGATGAACTCCTTTAGCTTTTTCTTGTTTGAGAAGTTATTTATTTGTCTTTTGATTTTGAATGATAGCTTTACAAAGTAGAGTAATCTTGGTTGTAGGTTATTGCTTTTGATTACATTAAATATTTTTCTGTCAATCTCTTCTGGCCTGCAATGTTTCTGTTGAGAATTCAGCTGACAGACTTATAGGAGCTCCCTTATATGTTACTAGTTGCTTTTTTCCTGGTACTTTTAGGATTCTCTCTGTGTCTTTAAACTTTTCCATTTAAATTATAATGTGTCTTGGTATGGTTCTGTTTGAATTTATCTTGTTTGTGACTCTCTTTACTTCCTGGGCTTGTTTGTCTATTTCCTTCACTAGGTTAGGGAAGTTTTCAGTTGTTATTTCTTAAAATAGATTCTCAATTCCTTGCTTTCTCTCTCCTCCTTCTGGTAACCCCATAACATAAATGTTGTTGCACTTGATATTGTCCCAGAGGCCCCTTAAACTAGCCCCATTTTTTGGGATTATGTTTTATTTTTGCTATTCTGACTGGATGTTTTCTGCTACTTTGTCTTTCAATTCACTGATTTGATTCTCTGCTCCATCTAGTTTGCTGGTGGTTCCTTCTATTGCATTCTGAATTTTAGTTACAGTATTCTTCATTTCGGACTGGTCCTTTTTATGGTTTATATGTTCTTCTTTATGCTTGCTATTACTCTGTTGAAGTTTTCACTAAGTTCCTTGAACATTCTTAAAAGCTTCGTCTTTGAGCTCTATATCTGATAGGTTGCTTGCCTCCATCTTATTTAGTTCTTCTTTTGGAATTTTTCTGCTGTTCTTTTACTTAAGCCATATTTTTTTGTTTCTTCATCTGTCTGTATTTGTTTCTAAGTATTAGGTAGATCTGCTATGTCTCCCACAGTATTGTTGGATAACCTCATGAGGTAGTTGCCCTGTGGGGCCCTGACACTGTCTGCCTGGTCACCTGTGCTGGGTGCTTCTGTAAATTCTGGTTGGATGCCTGTGCTGTGCCTGGAGCTACTTAGCAAAAGTCTCAGAGCACACCAATGCTGGTTGCTGCCAACCTGAGGCCTGTGGACTTAAATAGTTTTCCAAGGAAAATTGCAGTGTGGGCATGGCTGGCTGCTCACCTAAGAAAGTGCCTCTGGTGTTGGTGGGGTTGGGTGAAGGGGGTTGCCAGTGAGTCAGCATGGTGGAGTGAGTAAAGCTCAACAGACCAATCAGATTCAGATTTGGCCATGTGGCAGCGGGTGTAACACAGGAAAGATGGCATCCACCATCTGGCTGCATGGGAGGAGGACACACTCAGGAAAAATGGCGACTGTCCTCCAGGCTTTGTTCCAAAGCCACACACCTCAGTCTGCCCCCCCATATGCCTCCAATGCCCCCTGAGTCACCATACCTCTGCTGGAGCCCAGGGTGAGTCCCTGTGAGTGATTGAACCTGCATGCACACTTTAAGAGGATGTCTGGGTTTTCTGGAGCTTTCTGTCCCAACTGGATGGTTGGAGTCTGCACTGTTTGTCACAGTTGGATGTTTTGCGGTTCTTTTACCCAGCACCATTACTCTGAGCTGGGGACCCTGGTGTGGGAATGGGGTAACTCACTCCTCCAGGGGGAACCTCCATGGCCAAGATATTTCTCTTGATTCTCAACAACCACACAGAAGTTGAGGCTAGCCCATTTCACTTCTCCACCCCTCCTACCAGTCTCCACATGGCTTCTTCTTTGTATCCTTACTTATAAAACTTCTGTTCAGCTAGATGGTTCTTCTGGTTGGTTGTTCTATAATTTAGTTGTAATTTTAATGTGTTCATGGAAAAAAGCAGGCAGATTGTTTATCTATTTTACCATCTTGAATTTCCTTTGAGGTTCACTCTTCTTGACCATTTTCTTTAGCTAGCAGCTATAATATGAAAGTGTTGACTGGAACTCAAGAAGCCTTTTTGATCTAGGTAGATAAAGACCGTAATTTAGGGCTGGTAGAGCAGAAAGCTGCAAGACACTTAGGTTCCCTAGAATTTTATAAATCTTATACCAGTTCTGTGGTACCAATTCAGAGCTTTCAATAAAATAAAGCATTTTGTGTTTTGGCCATTATTAATCTGGGCTTTCTATTACTACAGCTAACCTACTCCTAACTGATACAAATGATTTTTCTGATCTGTATATGTATGTTGGAGAATACCAGTAACAGGTGGTGATCTCTTAAGTACATGGTGCTATATTGTTTGACAAAAGCTACTGAAAGCAAGTTTGGTAATCAACTCTTAAACAAGATAAGCTTCATCAATATTGTACAGTAGGAACTTGCTTTTTAAAAGCTATTTATGTGGTTGGTCTCTTTTCACAGGCTTCATCTGAACCAGGTCTTATCTTACAAGGGCTGTCCAGAAAGTATCCAGCCATGTAATATGAAAAAGAGAGGCATTTATGGCTGGATTTTTCTGGACAGCCTTCGTATAGCTCAAGCACATTGGTAGGATACTTCAGAGTGGCTAATTTTGTGCCAGTGAGTGTTAGTTTTATCATATCAATTTTAGGGGAATTCTGTGGGATAGCGTAAATTTCCAGTAGCAGCTAAAGATACTGGGTTCAATTCCTAAAGTGATGAAGCTGGCACAAGCTAGGTGCTTTGTCAGGCCTTAGGCCAAGATGAGCTGGTGTGGGCTCTCCCTACAGCTCCAGCACCAACAAGAGAACTGAGATGTGAACCAGGTATTGGGATGGAACTAAGGCAGAGGCAGGGAAGAGAAGTAGGTCCAAGCACATCAGATTGCTTAGGACTAACTGACTCAGGTCTGAAGCAAGACCAACTCCAAGGTCTTACTGGAGTTTCTAATGCATGTATACTCTCTAATTTAGGCAGAAACTGGACAAGACTGAGGCTACTGGTAAAAGATAGCACCCTCTGAGGCTAAAATGAACAAGAAAATGGTAATTATCTGACTTTTTGTGAGTTTCTTAATTCTTCTTAATCTCAATTTCCTCAATGAAGACTAATAATACCTAGTTCATAGGTATTCCATCATGGATTAAAAAATGTTTTATGTGGAAGGAATTTGAAAATTGTGATGAGTTATACAAATGTAAATTATAATTGCTATCTGGGGAGAGGGATGAAAGCAATTTAACTGTGCAGAGCAAATCTCCAAAGCACTTGAAATGAAACAGGGTAGATTTATAGTCAGAATATAATGATAAGATTCGTAATCCTCTCAGGAAACTTTGGTCAGAGAGATACTGTATTCTTATTTAAGAAAAATACAAGACTTTTAAAGAGATCATGTGACAACTTTCTTTACTTTTTAATCATTTTATGGACATATAGTTTATCTTAGGGCAGCTACAATTTATTAAAGTACAGTTTATGATTTACCAGAATCAAGAGCAGCCATGTTGAGTGTTACTGAACATTGTGTGTTGTTCAAGGCAATCATTAAGGATCAAATACAAAAGTCAAGAGTGCTTGCTTTTTGCCATAGAAACAGCATTGAGGCATACAGGTTTATAATTGTATTTGTTGTAATGGACCACATTTTATAAGCAACAGGTAAAGCTGACATATCCTAAATTGTGCTATCAGGCTGGCTCTAAAAGGATTTGGATAGATTTATGAGTTTGAGTGACAGCGAGAGTGATTCTTGAAATTGGCTTTTTAAAGTATCATTTTGATAAATGACAGGTTATAGTTACTAAAAATATTTATAATAATGTGTTTATCCTTAAATTGCAGTAAGCTTGTTTAATGAAAAAAAAAAGAACACTTCATTATTTAAGTAGAGTTTGTGATATTTTGTACATTCTAGTAATTTAATTGGCCTGACTTTCCCAGCCATTCAGAATCACTTCTATCCCCTGCTAAAAATCACAGGTTCCTTCAAACAGGCTTGTAATTTTTTTCACACTGCTTAAAAAAGAATTTGTTCTTAATTAGTCTTTTCTAACTATTGAACTTAATTTTAAGACAAAGAAGTCAGTTATGCTTCAAAAAAGGAGGAGGAAAGAAAAGAAGAAAAATTTATTCCATGGTGTTGTTTGATGAGTATTTTCTTTCACTGCTCCTTTACCTGTCATTTTGCTCAGGAGCCCATGATTGTTTCTGTCCTGAGATAAATTATTTTATCTTAACCTTCTTCTCATGTTTCAGACCAGTCAGGTAGTCTCACAAAGGCTGTCAGCATTTGAACTTAGTATTTTCAGGTTGAATAAGAAGCATTTTTTCTTTTATTTTTATTTGCTGTCAAATACAATATTGTAATAACTGTAAAGGAAATTTTAGGAAAAAAAGGTTTATAATTGTTTCTTTTGTGTTTACTTTGATTATACTATTGATTCTTTTGTTTATATAACAAGTATTTATTGAGAGTTCCCAATAGTCCAAGCCCTATTCTAGACATTGGGGATAAAGCAGGAACAAAAAATCCTGCCCTCATGGGGTTTTCATCTAAATGTGGGGAACGAGAAAATAAGTAAACAAATATTAGGTCAGATGGTGTTAAATTCTAAGGAGAAAAATAAAATAGGGTACAGGTTGACAATTTGTGTTTCAGTAGGAGAGCTACTATTAGCTTTCTATCTTCTTCCAACCACACACATAGTCTTACTGTGTACTCTGTAAGAACATATATACTTGTCCCTGAAAAATGCCAACTCCTTATTCCTCTTCCCCCCAAAAACCTACAAATATACATTTAGTGATTTGGTATGAACTTAATTTTTCATAGCATTCATGTAACATTTAATGCAATAAACTCTAACAAGAGGATTGGTGTTCTTATATGGAGAAAATAAAACGAAAAAGACATAGAAAGATAAGAAAGCATCAAATAAGAGAGGAAACTGTCAAGAGAAAGAGGAAAAAAGTTCTAGTCATTAAAAATTTGTACTCATATGAGTATATCAAACTTAGAATTTTAGGAAAGACCAGATTAGAGTACAGAAATCCTGAGATAAAATTGGAAAGAAGTAGAAAAAGTTTAAAAGCAGTTTTTTATTTAAGAATTAACAATCTTAGACAACCTGTGAATCATTGATTTTTTTTCTGTTTTTCATAAAGTTCCTGGGTTTCCTCTTTCACTTCTGTGTTCTAGAAAAGAATCAAAGGTTTAAAAATGGGAAGTTCTGCTTACCTAGAGATGTCAAGTCCATTAACAATGTGACTGATACAGAAACACCTTCATTGAAAAGCTTAAGCTCTGATCTGAGCTCTACCAACAGTCTACTCCAAGTTGAAAATGAATGGTCCAATCCTTCCTGCCACTGTAGAAAACAAGTACGCTTGCATATGGCTAATTTTCATGAAAATAATGGTAAGAATCATTATGTGTAAAATTTAAGAGACCCATTTACTATGGGAGCCTGTGTGGACCAGCAAAATGAGCTCAATATTTGCAATAGGCAGATTTGGGAATTCTGGCTTTACTGGGTACTCATTGACCTTAGGCACCTTAAGTTAAACTCACTTAGCCTATTTCCTAGCTAGTAGGAATACTTCTAGTGTTGAAAATGATATACATTCAATGGTTGAGTCTTGAGTTAGGTTGAACCACATGAAATTGACATATGATAATACAAGACTGTCAAATACCAGCAATTTCATGTGGTCCAACTTGGCATATACAGTATTCAATTAAAAGTAGCCCTTATTATTGCCACACTTATTTAGTATTTTAAAGATGTATTTACTTGAAGATATTAGAATGCTTATATATTGATGAAGGCCTTTAGATGTCCAAAAGACAATCATATAAAGTACTTTATTTTGTCTTTTTTTAACAAAAGCTTTATTGAGATATAAATAACATTTCCTAAAATTAATCCTTTTGATGTATACTATTCAGTAATTCTTAGCATATTCAAAGAATTATGTCACCATCATCGCTGCCTAATTTTCAAAATTTGTATCACATTACTCCATAAGAAACCCCATGCCTACTAGCAATCATTTCCTGTTCCCCCTCTCCCTAGTTTCTGGCAACTACTTATCTACTTTCTGAATTTGTGGATTTGCCTATTCTGGACATTTCATGTAAATGGAATCAGACTATATGTTGTCTTTTTGTGACTAATTTCTTTCACTTAGCATAATGTTTTCAAGATTCTTATAGTATGTATCAAGATAATATAAAAATTATCACTAATGAAATATTGAATAATATTCCATTGTATAGGCAAACAACATTTGGTTTATCCAACAGTTGATGGACATTTGGATTGTTTTCATTCTTTGGCTATCATGAGTAATGCTGCTATGTACATTTGTTTACAAGTTTTTGTATAGACATATGTTTTCAATTTTCTTGGGAAGGAAATTGCTGGGTCATAAATAACTATGTGTTTAACACTTTAGGCTACTGCCAAGCTGTTTTATTTTTTATTCTAAATAGCTAAAAAGTGACTGATTCTAATAGAGAAAATACAAGATGAGCTTTGAGCATCTGTAGTGCAAGAAAGCAAGGAAGTGATAAAAATAGAAACATTGGGGGTATGTCAAAGGGACATAGGAACCAATCTAAAATAGTTATTAAGGACCAAGGACCAAACTTGGAACAACTTGAACAACAAAGATAACGGCATGGTATTGGATTACAACCCAAATATTAAATAAATGTGCATTAGTCTACATTGATATAAATAAATGATTGAGTAACCAAATAAATGGGAGAGAAGGGACAAATCTTAAAGAATTTTAAGAAATACACTGTACTTTGCTGTGTAAAATGCACACTTACTGCCCAAATTTGTGAGGGAAAAATAAGGATGTGCATTATACATGGGCAGTACTAATTCTATATCTATATAAATGATTTTAATTATTTTATCTATGCTTATGTGTTAAAATGGTAACTCTAGAAATCAATAATGATATCTATATGCAAAATAACATCCTGGAATATATTAATTGATTTTTTATATAAAAAATTTTATACATAAAATTTTTTGTACCTTGTATCTGTTCTTGTGTTTTATAATTATTTGTTGTATAAAATTTCTTATACCATAATATGTTAAAAATAAATGCTAAAATTTCTTTATAATACAAAAAGTAAGTATTTAAACATATACAAGTAAATGTTTGAATTAAAAAAATAAAATGAAAGATTCTTTCCCTAAAAGTTTGGGCCAAAAATGTGGGTGTGTATTATACATGGGAACTCATTATACAGGGCAAAATACTGTAAGCAGATATTCACCCCTTCAGTAGGTGGAGCTTAATCACTGAGTGTGGACTAGTTCTAGTGACTTGCTGCCAAATAGAATATGGAAAGGAGAAAAAGAGTAAATTTATAGGGAAAACTGGCAATGCTACCTTAACTAAGTAATCAAGATTAACATTATCAGCAGTAAGTCATGTTGAGATCATGTGTCCTATGATATGATGTGATAAGAACAGCAGTTCACTTATGTCCTATTTCCCCCCAAGATCCATACTCTAATTTAATTGTGAGAAAACATCATGTAACTTCACACTGAGGGACATTCTACAAAATGCCTGACTAATACTTTTCAAAACTGTCAAAGTTATGAAACATAAGAAAAGGCTGAGAGGCTGTCACAGAGCAAAAAAGACCAGAGACATGGCAAATAAAGCAACATAGTATTCTGTTTGGGATTCTGAAACAGGTAAAGGATATCAGTGGGAAAAATCCAAATAAAATTGTGGTGTAGATAATAGTAACGTATCACTGTTTGGTGTTTTTTCTTTTTTTTCATTTTAAATTTTATTTTCTTATTTCTTATTTATTTATTCATTTATTTATTTATTTAATTCATTTTTATTGTTAGACTTATTGGTGTGACATCTGTTAGCAAGGATTACATAGGTTTCAGGCATACAATTCTACAGTGCATTGTCAACTTGATGTAAAATACGTTCACCACCTAATGTGACTTCTCTTTCCATCACCTTATATTTAGCTTCCCCTCCTCCTCTCCCATCCCTCTCCTTTCTCCCCTCCCTGACCCACTCATCCCCAAATAAACATTCAACTATTGATTGTGTCCATGGGTTATTCGTTTCTTTATTTCTTTTCTCTTTGCTTTCAGTTTTATATTCTGCATATGAGTGAAGTCATACAGTTCTTTGTTATCTCTGTGTGGGTTATTTCACTAAGCATGAAGATCTCTGGGCACATCCATTTTGTTGCAAATGGCAATATTTCATTTTTCTTATATCTGAGTAATATTCCATTGTGTATATATACCACAGCTTCTTTATCCAGTCATCTGTCACAAGGCACTTTGGTTGTTTCCATGTTTTGGCAACTGTGAACAGCGCTGCGATGAACATTGGGGTACATAAGTCTTTGCGGACAAAGGTTTTTAAGTCTTTTGAGTAGATCCCCAGAAGGGGGATTGCTGGGACAAATGGTAACTCCATTCCCAATTTTATGAGGAACCTCCACACTGCCTTACACAGTGGTTGTACAAGTTTGCACTCCCACCAGCAGTGTACCAGAGTTCCTTTTTCTCCACATCCTCTCCAGCACTTGTTATTCCTTGTCTTGCTGATAATAGCCATTCTCACAGGTGTGAGGTGGTATCTCATTGTGGTTTTGATTTGCATTTCCCTGATAGTTTATGAGGATGAGCATTTTTTCATATGTCTGCTGGCCATTTGTATTTCTTCATGGGAGAAGTGTATGTTTAGTTCTTCTGCTCACTTTTCAACTGGGTTGTTTGATTTTTGTTGTTAAGTCTTATTAGTTCTTTATATATTTTAGATATTAGACCCTTATATGATGCATTATTTGCAAATATTTTCTCCCATTCAGTTGGCTGTCTCTTTGCCTTGTTGATGGTTCCTTTGCTGTGCAGAAGCTTTTCAGTTTGATATAGTCCCATTCATTTATTTTTGCTTTTAATTCCCTTGCCTTTGAGGTCAGGTTAATGAAGTCTCCCTTGATTCCTAGGTCTATAAGTGTAGTATCAATGTCTTCCTCTATACAGTTTTATTGTTGCAGGTCTTATATGAAGGTCATTAATGCACTTTGAATTAATTTTTGTATTGGAGAGAGTTCAGAGCTCAGGTTCATTCTTTTGCATATGTTTTTCCAGTTTTCCCAGCACCACCTACTAAAGAGGCTGTCTTTTCCCCATTGTATGTTTTTTGCTCCTTTATCGAAAATTATTTGTCCTTAAATTTGTGGGTTTATTTCTGGATTTTCAGTTGTATTCCATTGGTCTCTATTTCTGTTCTTCTGCCAGTACCAAGCTGTTTTGGCTATTGATGCTTTGTAATATAAATAGAAGTCAGGAAGTGTAATGCCACCAGCCTTATTCTTTTTATGTAGTATTGCTTTGGCAATTTGAGGTCTTTTAGGGTTCCAAATAAATCTAATAATTCTTTTATCTATTTCACGAAAGTATGATTGTGGGATTTTGATGGGTATTGCATTAAAACTGTAGATTGCTTTGGGCAGAATGGCCATTTTAACAATGTAAAGTCTTCCTATCCATGAACAGGGGATATTTTTCCACCTCTTAAAGTCTCTTCCAATTTCTTTCAAGAGTGTCTTATAGTTTTCTGTGTATAAGTCTGTCATATTCTTTGTTAAGTTAATTCCCAGGCATTTCATTCCTTTTGTTGTGATAGCAAAAGGAATTGACTCCCTCATTTCTTTTTCTGAGGATTCATTGTTTGTATAAAGGAGAGCTGCTGATTTTTGTACATTGATTTTGTACAAATTTACTATATTCGTTAATTGTTTCTAATAGTTTCCTGGTGCAATCTTTGGAATTTTTCATATAAAGTATCATGTCATCTGCAAATAGTGACAATTTGACTTCTTCTTTCCCAATTTGGATACCTTTGATTCCTTTCTCTTGCCTGATTGCTGTGGCTAGAACTTCCAGTACTATATTAAATAACAGTGGTGACAAGGGGCATCCCTGTCTTGTTCTTGATTTTAGGGGAATAGGTTTCAGCTTTTCCCCATTCAGTATGATGTTAGCTGAGGGTCTGTCATATATGGCCTTTATTATGTTGAGATACTTTCCTTCTATACCTATTTCATTAAGTGTTTTTATCGTAAATGGATGTTGTACCTTGTCGAAAGCTTTTTCTGCATCAATTGAAATGATCATATGGTCTTTATCTTTGATTTTGTTTATGTGGTGTATCACATTGATTGATTTTCATATGTTGAACCATCCTTGTCCTCCCAGGATGAATCCCACTTGATCATGATGTATGATGTTTTTGAAGCATTGTTGTATTCTATTTACTAATATTTTGTTCAGGATTTTTGCATCTGTGTTCATCAGAGATATTGATCTATAGATTTCTTTTTTTTGTGTTGTCTTTGCCAGGCTTTGGTATTAGAGTAATGTTGGCCTCATAGAATGAGTTAGGAAGTTTTGCTCCCTCTTCAATTTTTTGGAAGATTCTGAGGAGGATAGTCGTTAATTCTTCTTTGAATGCTTGGTAGAATTCATTGGTGAAACCATCTGGTCCAGGGCGTTTGCCTTTAGTGCGATTATGGATAGTCATTTCAATGTCATTGCTATTGATTGGTCTATTTAGATTATCTAGTTCTTCTTGGTTCAGTCTTGGTAAGCTATAAGTTTTTAGAAACTTGTCTATTTCTTCTAGGTTGTTAAATTTCATGGCATAAAGTCCTTCATAATATTTTCTTATAATCCTTTGTATTTCTGTGATATCAGTGGTAATTTCTCTCTTTTTATTTCTCATTTTGGATATTTGTGTCCTTTCCTTTTTTCCTTTGATTAGTCTTGCCAGAGGTTTGTCAATTTTGTTGATTTTCTCAAAGAACCAGCTCTTCGTTATATTAATTTTTTCTATTGTCCTTCTCTTCTCTAATTGGTTTAGCTCTGCTTTAATTTTTATTATTTCTTTCCTTCTGCTGATTTTGGGTTTTGTCTGCTCTTCTTTTTGTAGTTCTTTAAGATGGGATGCTAAGATGTTTGCTTGTGATTTTTCTTGTTTCTTAAGATAGGCCTTTAATGATATAAATTTCTCTCTTATTATCGCTTTCGCTGTGTCCCAATAATTCTGATACATTGTATTTTCATTGTTATTAGTTTCTATATATTTTTTAATGTCATCTTTTATTTGTTCTTTTATCCAGCCTTTTAAAAAAATAAGCTGTTGTTTAATCTCCATGTGTATGTGTTTTTTTCTGCTTTCATTTTACAGTTGATCTCCAATTTCAAAGCTTTGTTGTCTGAGAATACATTTGGTATGATCTTCTTGAATTTGCTGAGGCTACTTTTGTGACCCAGTGTGTGGTCTATTCTTGAGAATGTTCCATGCACACTAGAAAAGAAGCTGTAGTCTCTTTTTGCTGGATGAAGTGTCCTGTAAATGTCAATTATGTCAATTGTTGTAATGTGTCGTTTAGAGCTGATATTTCCTTATTTATTTTCTGTTTGGATGATCTGTCCATGGCTGTAGCGGGGTTTTTAAGTCTCCCACTATGATTGTGTATTCATCAGTTTCTCCTTTCAAGTCTGTTAGTAGTTTCTTTGTATATTTTGGTGCATTCTGGTTGGGAGCATATATGTTGATTAGTGTCAAGTCTTCTTGTTGTTGTATTGTGCCTTTTATCATTATTTAATGACCATCTTTGTCTTTTACTATTTTTAACTTGAAGTTTATTTCATCAGATATCAGTATGGCCACTCCTGCTTTACTCTGGTTACCATTTGCTTGGAGTATTGTATCCCATCCCTTCACTCGGAGTCTGTGTTTGTTTTTACAGCTGGAGTGTGTTTCTTCGAGACAGAATATGGATGTGTTCTGTTTTTTAATCCAGTCTGCTACTCTGTGTCTTTTTATTGGTGAGTTCAGTCCATTAACATTTAGAGTGATTATTGATATGTGAAGATTTCCTGTGGCTATTACTTACTTCTTTCTTTGTTATTGTTTATTTGTTTGTTTGTTTGTTTATTTTTGTTTCTTTCTTGTTGCCCCAACTTTTTTCCATTTTTCCTGATGTTTTGTTTCAGGCTGAAGAGCTTCCTTCAGTATTTCTTGGAGTGCTGGCCCCGTGCTGTCAAATTCCCTCAGCTTCTGTTTGTCTGAGAAGGGCTTTATTCCACCTTCATATCTGAAAGATAATTTTGCTGGATAATTTATTCTTGGCTGGAAGTTTCTCTCTTTTAAATTTTTGAATATTGGATTCCACTCCCTCCTGGCTTGTAGAGTTTCTGCTGAGAAATCTGATGCCAGCTTGATGGGTTTTCCTCTAAAGGTTATAGTTCTTTTTTCCCTGGCTGCCTTGAGAATTGTCTCTTTGTCTTTAGTTTTGGACATCTTTAGTACCACGTGTCTTGGAGAAGATCTGTTAGGGTCCAGGTATCTGGGGGACCTGTTTTCTTCTTGAACTTGAGGTTCCAGATCTTTCCATAGGTTTGGAAAGTTCTCATCTACGATTTGTTTGAGTATGCTCTCTGTAGATTGCTCTCCCCCTTCTTCTATTCCTATTATCCTGATGTTGTTTTGTCTCATGGAGTCAGATAGTTCTTGCAGAGTTCTTTCAATCCTTTTGGTTCTGTATTCCCTCTCTTCCTCTTTCTGAGCTGTTTCCATGTTCTGATCTTCAATATCACTAATTCTTTCCTCCATCTGGTTGGTCCTCTTTCCTATGGCAGTTATTTCATTTCTCACTTTTCTAATCGTATTATTTATTTCTCGTATTTCCGTCTCAATCTTTCTTATGTTTTGAATTTCTTTGTTAAATTGTACTTTTTGTTTACAGAGTTCCTTTTTTATGTCGTTTATATCCTTTTTTATGTTATTTATCTCAGCTATGGTGTTCTGCCAATAGGATTTTATTTCTCTCACAGCCTTTAGAATGGCTGCTTTAAATTCTCCGTCACTTAAATCAGACCCTTCCATTTCTAAGAATATGTCTTCTGGGTAAATTTCATGTTCTTTCTGAGGAGTTTTAGTTTTTAAGGAATTCATCCTGTCCAGTGGGTTCTTCCTCTGTGACATGAGGGTTTATGTTCAGTGCCCAGATTATTGCTTTTGTGGTGTCTTGCTGTAGGGCAGACACTAGGTGGCAATGGGGGTCAAATTTTGGGTGAGAGTGGGCTGTTTGTTTCTTGTTTCTGATGTCCTATTGTGTTTGGAGTGTATGCGCATATATCCTGGGGGGAGGCCAACAAAAGGCGCTCCAAGTGCGGCTCTGCCTTCTGCCCTTTGCTGGGGGAGCTGTTTTGAGGCTTGTTTCTGCTGGCTCGGGTGAATGCTATCAAATCAATTGTTCTTCCTAGTCCTTATTCAGCATCTGGCTGTCTACTGGCTCACACTGCCTTCAGAACCCTGGGGTGCATGAGGAAGTGCACGCTCCATAAGTCCGAAGCTGTGGGCCTGGCCTGAGACAGCAGGGTCATCTTTGCAGCAGGCTGGGAACAGGAACTGCAGTCTTGTGTAGGTCTCCAGGGGGCCTAGAGCTGAGGTGTCATCTTTGCAGTTCAGAGTCCTTGCTCAGCCCTTCTACCACTCAAAAGTTCCAGAGGCTGGCTCCCAACTTCAGTCCCCAGCATGCAGCTCCAAAGTCCAGTTCCCCCCTTGGTCTCTCCCCTACCCTGAACTGTGCTGCTCTGATCCTGTTGCAGTCTCTGCTCCCTTCCCTCTCCCCAACTCTCCCCCTTTTCTCCAACCTTCAGGTGTTTACTTGCAATTTGTGGATTTCTCAACAGCCGTTTCGTCATTCTAGGTCCTCTTTCTTGGCTCCTGGTCGGACTTTCAATTGTGTTTTCTGGGAGAGGCTTTAGGGACCTCCTCTCTAGTCGCCATCTTGCCTTCTTCTCCTGTTTTCTTTTTAAATGTACTGGGGTGACACTGATTAGTAAACATTACATAGGTCCCAAATAAAAAATTATACATTACATTATTTGTGTTGTAGTTTCTGTTTATCACCCAGAATTTGTTCTCTTTTCATTACCATATATTTGTGTCCCTTTCCCTTCTCACCTCTCTCCCTCCTTACCCTCAGGTAAGTACTAAATTATTGACTGTGTCCATGAGTTTTGTTTCTTTCTTGCTTTTGATTTTCTGTTAACAATCAAACTGAATTTCTCCACCCCTTTCCCTTATTTTACCCACAGTCCCATCCCTCCTCCCACTTTAAAGACATCACTCTAACATTCGTTGTAGTTCTGGTTTAGTGGTGATGCATTTCTTTAGCTTTTTCTTTTCTGAAACGCTCTTTATCTGTCCCTTTGATTTTGAATGCTAGCCTTGCATAATAATGAATACATTATTCTTGGTTATAGATCCTTTTGTTTTTGTCACATTGAATATTTTCTGTCAATCTCTTCTGGTTTGTGAAGTTTCTCGTTGGAAATCAGCTGAGAGTTGAATGGTTGTACCTTTACAAGTTACTACTTGCATTTCTCTTGCTGTTTTTAGAACTTTCTCTTTTTATTAACTTTTGCCATTTTAATTATGATGTGTCTTGATGTGTTCTGGTTTGGGATCATCTTGTTTGGAATTCTTTGTTTATCCTGGATTTATATGTCTATTTCCTTCACCAAGTTAGGAAAATTTTGAGTCATTATTTCTTCAAATAATTTCTTGATCCCTTCCTTGCCTTTCCTCTGTTTCTTCTGGTACACCCATTATTATGATATTTTTGCATTTGATATAGTCCCAAGAAACCTCAATCCATCCTCCTTTGTTTGGATATAATTTTCTAATTGATAGGATTTGGTGTTTTCTGCTGGCATTTCCTGCAGGTCGCTGCTTTGAGCTTCTACTTTATCTAGTTTAGTGACTTTTATTCCATTATTCATTTCAGTTAATGTAGTCATTACATCTGTTCCTTTATAATAGTTTGTAAGTCTTCTTTAATGCTTGCTATCTCCCTGTTGAAATTATCATGCAGTTCCTTAAGGATTTTTATAATCTTTGCTTTGAGCTCTGTTTCTGATGGGTCATCTGCCCCCATCTCTTTAATGTGAGCTCCCTTTCTCTAGTTTCTCGTTGTGGCAGCCTCTCTGGATCATTGCTACTGCATTTCTTAAGTGTTCACTGCTGAGGTAGAGGTCTGTGGTGGAGGGGTATTTGTGGCTTTATTTTCTTCCTGTGGCTCCAGGGATCATGCAGGGATTTTGGGTGTGATTGCTCCTTTCTGTTCTCAGTTTCCCCACATGTAAATTCTGTCCTGTGCCTTGGGGTCATTCCTGCATGGTGGTCTTTCAGAACATGCTGGTTGTTGGGCAAGAAAGATATGTGTTGTTCCCTCTCTTTTTCTCCTTCCTAGCTAGAATACTCATGCTATGGCTCTGTACCACCCAGTCAGTCCCCCTCCTCTGGGAACTGGAGTGAAGTCTGGCTGCTACATTTTGCAGACCTGTCTGTACCTCCTGGGGCCAAAGTGATATGGTTGTGGTATCTCATGGCCTCCCCTCTAGACCTTCTTTTCTCTGTCCCTTGGACCGAGTGGTGCCTGGAGCACTCTCTCACCCACTTTTTCCTTCTCCCTCTCCCAATGGCAGAGTTCCAAGTGGGGACTTGTGTGTGGCCATGTCTGTGTTCTTTTTCTTTTATTTCTTTTTTATTTAACCTTCTACCTGCTTGCAGTTACTTTAATGCAATGAGTGGCTTTCTTAGCTGTGATTGTGTGTGGTGTAGAGGATCCTTTGTTGAGGTATAGGTGTTTTATTAGTTCTAATCTCCAGAGGAGATTTTCAGACATCACTCTCATGCCATCATTTTTTTTTTTTTGCCAGGTCACCTAATGTTGGTTTCTTAGTTTTGACAAATGTACTATTGTGATGTAAAATGGTAACTTTAGGGCAAACTGAGTGACAGTATAAAGGAATGTTATGCCGTCTTCGTAACTTTTTTGCAAATGTTAAATTATTTCAAAATAAAAAGGTTTTTTAAAAAGTCAATCAATTATATGTAATCATAAGTAATACATTTTAATTAAAGTGTAACCTTATTTGCCAAAACAAAAAATTTAGTGGCCATAGAAATGGCTATTCAGGAAATTCAGATAAGATAACTTTTAATTGAGAATTAATGTTGATATTTATCTAAACAGGTAGTTTAAATGGATTAAATTTACCAAGTACTTGTATTTCTATCAAACTACCTAAAGTTATACAATTGGTTGGCTAAAGAAACAGCAGCTACTGCAGCAACAAAGATTTTTAGAATATGATCCCCAATACTGGGCATTTAGGGTACAGTTCTGTTGTCTACTTCTGTGGCTTAACTTATCATTTTCTTAAGCAGTATCAGCATTTACCACATTAGGAAGTTAATGTTACACTAAATAAGATATTAATTTACCTACACCTCCTTCACCTGGGGTTGCTAAGTACACTTTACACATGCTTGCTGGTTGATCTTATTCCCAGTTCAGGACTTGGCTCTCATGTAAACAGTGATGACCCCCAAATCTGTATTCTTGCACTGCTCTTTTGAATTTCAGTCTTGTGTATTTGATTCTTTTCTGGATATAAATTGGCTGTCCCACTGGGATACAATTTAAAAGATCCCAAAGTCAAGCATATTTTCTTGCCACCTTTTATTCCTGTTAAAATTATTCTTCCACCTATATTCCTTTCTTCAAGTAATGATTAGCAATCACAAAGGCCAAAAAGAAACCTGGGAGTCTTTAGAGTGACTCCAAATAACATTGTGGTATAGCATTAGTTGCTTAAACTCATCCTTGCTCTGTAGCCCATAAGCTGAACCTGTTCACTGAGTTTGAATTGCAATCCTGCACATCTGCAGGCTTTGCTTTTTGCCTCTTTCTAGTCTCCCATTGAGCTAGGCACAATAACTAGAATTGAAATAATCAATGTAGAAGTGATTGAACAAGGGCTCAACAATTTTTTCTGTAAGGAATCAACTAGTAAATTGTTTAGGGTTTATATACCATGTGATCTAACTACTCAACTCTGCTGTTGTAGCACAAAATGTCTATGACTATTTTGTGCTACAACAAAATGTATTTCAATAAAAACTTTAAAAACAGACAGTGGGTCAGACATGGCCTATGAGCTATAGTTTGTTGATTACTTATTTAAACTACAGCATTGAATGAAATTGCCTACTACAGCAGATTGAAAAGGCAATGGAACATCATTGTTAAAAGAGTTGACTTGGAAAAAGAACCCAGTGAAAGCTAATGAGGAAAAATAGAGAGATAAGGAGAAAAATTAAGATGTAGATGTAACTTACAGTTCAAAGTAGCAGTGCATCTCCAATGCTGTGGACAGATGAAGTGGGATGTGTTGAAATCTGGGTAAGCTTGGGCATAAGTCACCCTAAGACCATGGCACTCAGCTGGAGCTGAGGTAACATAGGCTGAAGTTCAATTCTGGGGCCCTGGTCATTCAAGGAAGATTAGGGGTGGAAAGAGAAAGACATGAACTTCTCAAGATACCTAAGACTCAGGGCTTACTCAGGATGTGCAAAATATCAATTCTAGATAGCAAAATTTCATGTCTTATGGTGGTAGAATTGTGAAATATATTGCTTTATTTCTAATTCAAAAATGTGGATACATGTCCTGAAAAACATATGAACATTGACTTCTCAGCAAGTTATCACTCTAACATATTATGGTCAAATTACTGGGAAAACTGGCCATAGTTTTGCAAAAGCTTGTTATCATGGATAAAACCAATTAATGAACCAATCCCTCAATTCCTTCCCCAGGCCTGCTTTTGGGGGCAGGGAAGAGCAATCAGACAATTGGAACAGAATTTAATTCTGTGCAATATATCTAAAAAACTCATTTCTCTTGTCATCATCTAAGGACATGCTTGTACTTGGCATGTTATAATTAGAGAGATAGATTATGCTAACACATATTTACTGAATTTACTTTTAAATGTTTTTACTTTTTTTACTATATAAATATACCATTCATCCTCAATGTATAAAGACTAAAGTAGTCTCACATGACTAATAGTTTTGAATATAAATCTTTCTTTCTATATATTTTAGGAATAATTTTTAGAAGAAGGAGCTGATAGCATTTACTGAGAATTTTATCTTATACATTTTATTCATCATTTCATATGAGCACACTTTCAATTAAAAATACTTAGGATGAAATTCTCATTTTTTCCTCTTACTTTTCCACACCCTTATGCATTTGGTACATAGATTTGAAAGATTAACCACCTCAGGAATATCCTGAGGCTCAAATTATGGTAAATGATAAAAAAAATTAGAGCAATATCCCATGACCTTGCTACCTTTTTGTTCTAGGAATTCTGCTAGAGAGTTCTTGGAAAACACAAGTAGATTGGTGTTACAGCCCTATATTTACTTGACAGTTAAAACAGAGACACTAAGAGAGGCCTGTGACTGCTCATTTTGCCTTTTGATCAGTGGAATAAAGTCTAGTACTGATGATTTCACCTCTTTAGTGGGGCTCTCTGACCACACCTCTCTTTGTAATTCTTTCCTGAGTGAATTTTTAATTTGCCTTTGGTTTCTGCTTTTAAAACAACAGATTGTGAAGATCAAAGAGGAACTGGATAATGACAAGGATGAAGTGGTAAGCTAATGACATCTTTGTAGAAGAAATAGTAACTATACTTAATGTGATTATTCGAAAATTGTCTTCTGAGAAGTGACTATAAAATAAATTCCAGTACAATAAACTCTAAGATACTGTCCAAGTATCTTATTTACTTTTTAATTCTCACTCAGCCATCAGCCTTTTATTGAGAAGCTACTATATATAAAAAGTGTAATCCTTGCTAACAGATGTCACCCCAATAAGTCTAACAATAAAAATAAATTTAAAAAAGATTTAGGAATTAATTTTATAAGTAATGTCAATAAAATTAGAACCCTCCCTGCCAAAAAAGGTGGTACCAAGAGAAGTATAATATAGTGGATAAGAGATTGAGATCTTAAAGCTAAACAGAACTATATTTGAATTCTTAGTTCTACCATTTATTAACTGTAGTGGGTTGAATTGTGGCCCCAAAAGATATGTCTGCTGGAAACTTCAGAATGTCACCTTATTTGTAATAAGTCTTTGCAGATATGCTGTATTTTGCCATGTATAATGCACATGTTTTTGCCCAAATTTGTGAGGGAAAAATAAGGATGCACATTATACACAGGTATCTACATAAATGTTTTTAATTCTTTTATTTATGCTATGAGTTAAAAGTGGAACTCTAGAAATCAATAACAATATCTGTATGCAAAATAATACCCTGGAATATGACAATAAGTTTTTTAATATAAAAATTTTTATACATAAAATTTCTTGTACCATATTAAAAAAATAAATGCTAAAATTCCTTTATAATATAAATATAAGTACCTAAACATATAAAAATAAAATTTTGAATTAAAAGTTAAAATGAAAATTTTTTTTCTGAAAGTTTGGACCAAAAATGTGGGTATGCATTGTATATGGGAGCACATTATACATGGCAAAATACAGTAGTTAAGGTAAAGCTCCTGAGATTAAATCATCCTGGATGAGAGCAGGCTCTAAATCTAATGATGAGTATTCTTACAAGAGACAGAAAAGGAGAAGATACAGAGATATACAATAAGGCTATGTGAAAATAGAGGCAGAGATGGGATTTATGCAGCTTGAATCCCAAGAACACCTAAGGTTGCAGGCAGCCATAAGAAGCTAGGAGATAAACATGGAACTGATTCATCCTCAGAGCTCCCAGAGGGAACCAATTCTGTCAACATCTTGATTTTTGTACTTCTAACCTCTAGAGCTATAAAAGAATAAACTTCTGTAGTTTTAAGCCACCAAATTTCTGGTAATTTGTTATAACTGCTCTAGGAATCTAACATATTATCTGTGTGACTATGGGTTGACTAATACTCATCCCAATAATGCTGGTTGTAGAAAGTATTTGGACCCCAGGACCTCTGCTTCTATGACAAGAGCACAGTATACATTCCTTGAGAGGCTGCTGAAGAGCTGGTTAGAGCAGTAAGGACTTGTAAATGTTGTTTACAGACTATAATACACTTTTATAAAACTGCGTCATTATATATCTTCAAATGTATGGAAACCAAGAGTCCTCCAGGGCAAAGATATGCAGGAAAAACAACAACAACAGCAACAAAAAAACCTCTCAGCATATTTAGTCTTAAAATTGTGCTTGGGGAACTATTTCCTCCTTTACTTAGGTATTTTTTAAAGTCATTTTCAATAACATCTTAAAAATTTCTCCATAAAGTTCTTATAGATTTGTGTTAGATTTATTCCTAAGTATCTTATTCTTTGTTATTGTAGGTTGTATCTATTTTTAAATTATGTTTGCTAGGAAGATTTTTTTGTGAAGGAATGGATTTCATCTAATGCTTTCATTGCATCCATTAAAGTGATCATATGTGTGTTTTTCTTTAATCAGTTAATGTGGTGAAATACATTTATAGATTTACTATTATTAAACAAATTTCGTGTTCATGAAATACAGCTATTTTTTCATTCACTCATTCAAAATAATATTGAGTACTCATTTATGTTGGTGGTGTTTAAGGTATTGGGATATGTAATGGAAAGACAAATAACCAGAAATCATTACCTTCATAGAGCTTACATGCTAATTTTTTAAACACAGCTGCATTGAGTTTGCTAAATTTTGTTTATAATTTCTGCATCTGTGCTGTTAAAAAAATTGGCCTGTAACTACACTTTCTTGTGTTTCTCTTGTATGTGCAGTTGAAAAATCATTGTAGACGATGGGTCATAAATAAAGCACCATTGAAAGAGCTGGTACACATCTGCCTGGGTTTGAATTATGGCTTCTCTTGCTCTGGTCTGTGCTCAAAACTGATGGTCTTACAGGTATTTTGTAAATGAATTGAAGTAGCAAACTCAAAAGTAATATATATTACCTCCAAATACCCTCTTCCAAAAAAGGTCCACCTGTCATAACACTTTTTTTAAATTGTTAAATTTATTGGGATGATATTGGTTAGTAAAAATTACATAGGTTCCAGGTGTACAACTCTACAATACATCATCTATGTGTTGTATTGTTTTTACCACCCAGAGTCAGTTCTTCCATCACCATATATTTGATTACCCCTCCCTCCTCCTTCAATCCCTCTCTCCTTATTCTCAGGTAACCACTAAACTGTTGACTATGTCCCTGAGTTTTTGTTTCATTGTTGCTTTCAGTTTTATATTCCACATAAGAAAAGATGAAATATTACCATTTGTGACAGCATGGATGGACCTTGAGATTATTATGCTAAGCTAAATAAGCTAGACAGAAAAAAATTAAGGAACGTGTCAATTAAAAGCCTTTAAATATGTTAAAAAAAAAAAAAAAAAAAAAAAAAAGAAAAAACCAAGAACTGTATGACTTCACTCATGACACTTTTTTAGTGGTAGGTGGTAGGAGATATATTAATTTGTTATTCTCTTCAGGGGGAGATATATCTCATCATGTTCTAGATTATTGGAACCCAGAAAATTTCTGAGTTGATGGATCCCTGAATTGTCATGAGGTTTATTTTTCACCTTCTGATTTACATTCTCACATGTTTCTCCAAGTCTATGTCAGTATAATTAGCAGCCTTGTGCATTTCTTTTGGTTTATAAGACATTTTTTTTTTACAGATCAGACTACTTACTTTTCCTCTTTGAATATGATGGGATCTTTTTTTTTTTTCACGAACCTGGTGGCAACAAGGAATATTCAGGCTCTTTATGAGAATGAGTACCACTTTGCAAGGCAACTGCCTTACATGAGGTTATTACAATGTATTCAAGCAAAGAATGTAAAATTTCATTAGATGTGCAGGGCAGACTCCTTACACTGGCAAATAAAGAATCTTAGGGTAACTTGGTAATGGTGGTAGCAAGGTTAAGATTCTCAGTGTCTTCCGAACACAAGTGGATGTGCCCATTTCAACTTTCAAATTTCACTCTTCCCCCATTAGTGCTTTAAGTTTTACATTTGAGACTTAGGGAAGCTATGTAATTTATAATGTAATTCTGCAACCTGTATTGTTAAAATTTGTGTTTGATTTACCCTGTAACTGTAAGAGATAAGAGCTTATTTTAGGGATATAATAAAAATTCTCTGGTAATTTGTGAGTTAAGCTGAGTGTGTAAAGACTTGAGCTTGTGATTTTCTTTCTGTAAGTGCTCCAGTGCACTCAGAAGACTCTATTCAATGTCACAATACTTGTGGTAAATATTATTTCATTAACAATTAAGTGAAGCAATCACTTGTCTCCCCAAGGCACTTAATTCATTAAGAACTTCATCATATTTAACCACAGGTATAATTTGAATAATTGTAATGCCAATTCATGAATCACTAGTACCTCATACTCTATTGTCAAGGAGTTCAGCACTATGTTCAAGTTCAAGGACACAACAAAATCAATCCCCAAATCACATTTATAAACATTTTCCCCCTTAGAATGATTCTTGGCATGCATTTATTTATACTTAGTGTCCACTCAGGAGGCAGAAATTATACCATTTAACAGAGTTAATTTGATATAAAATTATTAAGTATGTATTAGACTACTAATTGGGTAATTGATGAGGTAAAACAAGAATACTAATATATCATGAAGATAGCAACTATGGGAACAGCTACTATCCCTATGCTTGGGGATCAAAGTGAAGAAGTTGGAATTATTAAAATTTAAAAGTTTTGAGGGGAGTCCCCATAGAACTGGAACTCAGACCACTGGGAAGTGGGCACAGCTTGACAGTTTCTGACATCTCTGAACTTGAAGGAGAAGTCCTGTGGAACTGGGGCCAAACCTCCGAGGTAGGGACACTGGCCACTGTGCTGGTGTCTCTGAGGGAGTGTAATGTGTCTTGTCCTGCAAGTGCTGGAAAAATTGCAAAATGGATCCAGCTGCTGCTACAGGAAGGAACTGTAATTGCCAAGGTACAGGGTGATACAGGAACTGGAGGCAGACAGGAAGTGAAGATGAAGCAACCAGAAAGTGAAAGTCTCTTTTTTGTTGTTCAGCCTTGCAGTCTCCCTCTAGTGCTGCCTTATGGTTTTCAGGGTCCTGGAATGAGTACCACAAGCAGAAATGGAAGGATGAATTTAGAGTTAGGAGATGATCCTTCAGATTTCTGTTTTACTCCTCAAGATTCTTATGAGAAGAGCAAGTCTGTGAGAAAGAAAGGCAATGAGAGAATTAAAGGGACATTTATTTACAAACCATTAGAAATAATTATTACTTTGGTAAGGGTAGGTATTTACTCAGAAATTTCATATTAGAAAACAAAGCCTTTAAATAATTGTTTATTGCTTATAAGAATTCCTATTCCAATGATGGAAATACTGAAAGCTGGAAAAAGGTGGGATTGAATGATTTAATTAGAAGGAAAAATAATAAAGAAAAATACAACTTGGTATTTAGTTTAAACATAGAATTTAGTTCTGGTCTATACTTTGCAGGCATTTGAAATTATACTGATTCCTTATAAAATATTGACCCTTATTTTGATACAACTATTTTAAAAGAAAAAATTCAAATTTAATTGATATCCCGCTAGTTAAAAGAAACTCTTTCTTTTTAACTTGAAATATTTGTTTCAGTTCAGTGATTAATAATAGATTCATGGCTGATGAAGTTGGCCATAAAAATAAGGAACAAAAAATATGGAAACATTATAGTCAGGGATAAGTTTCCTACAGGGTTTAATTGCAAAAAGATACTCTATAATTAAGCTGTTCTGACTGTTGGCTTAAGTTTTACCAAGCTGATGTCTAACATTCCCATGATTGTTGTCTTTCAAAACAAAGACCTAAGAAAAACATTTATTTTTCCTGAAACTGCAATGCATTTCAGAGGCAGACATACTTAAAATGCATTCAAATAATAAAATGCATTACCAAATACTACATTTAGTCCTTAATGTGTTTAATACTTCCAAAGCAATGTAACAGCCTTTTTCTTTAGAACATCACAAATCACAACACAGATGGTGTTTCTTGATATCTTTCAGTCAGATTTTAGTCCTATGCCACAGAAACATACTTCATCAACACAACTTTTTGGTAAATGGCTTCATTTTGCTGTTGACATGGCTGATATAACCAAGTTGTATGATTTACTCTAGCACCAAATAAATTACATGTGAATATTTAAGTTTAACTGTGCTAGCTTCATAGTCTGGCAAGTGTTTTTGTCTACACAGAGAATATTTGACATTTAAGCTCAACCCAGGAAAATTAAAACAAAAGCCTGTGTTTATTCTACTGTGTCTGAAGAGAAGCATTGTGTGAACAAAAGGTGGTTTAACTATGCCAAATAATGGGGTTAAAGAGCCATCCTTTCTAAGGGTCTTTCTAGGTAAGCTTATTTTAAAGAAATCTAGAGTCTTCCTCTGATAAAGTAAATAATGTTCCAGGCTGATTTTGATGTAAGCTAGATTCTGTGACCAAAACCTAAGAATGTTTGGTTCTGTATTGGTGAAATGTATAAATTCTGAACTCCTGTTAGGAGTTAAGCACCTGCTGGGTACAGAAGAGACACAAGATGAACATGGCCAGAATCTCCTATATTATCAAGTAGGAGATGCTTTTGCATCCTTTTTTTTTTTTAGATTCTGAAGTGATGGTTGGGGTGATAAGTAAGTTGAAAAAATGCACATGAGAAGATGCTCAACATCATTAGTCATTAGGGAGATGCAGACCAAAATCATAACAAGAAATACTTCACACTAAGTAAGTTGGCTAATGAAAAGGAAGGAAAATAAGTGTTGGTGAGGATGTAGAGAAATTGAAACCCTCAAATATTGCTGGTGGGAATGCAAAGTGCTATAGCTTCATTAGAAAACACTTTAGCAGTTCCTCAAAAATTTAACATAAAGTTACTATATGACCCTGGACACACACCCAAGGGAATTGAAAACAAATGTCCACACAAAAAACTTGTGCATAAATGTTCACAGCAGCAGTATTCATAATATCCCAATAGAGATAACTATAATATTTGTTAACTGATAAATAGATAAATAAATGAAGATCCATGCAATGAAACATTATTCAACAATGAAGAGGAATTGAGAGAGGAGGCCTCACTCTAAAGAGTTATCTGATTCTGTTGATGAGTCTGCCAACTCATTTTCCTGTAACAACCCGCCAAGAATACCCACCAATGCATTAGGACCACTAATCAAAAGGCAACATTGTTGTTCCTTTAAGCCTGGAAATCCTATAAAAGGACAGGACCAGAGTGAATCGGAGAGCTCTGGCCATTTTAGAGTTTTGTCTGCCGCAGTTCCGCTGACTGAATAAAGAACCCTTTCTTCTTTTATCTTTGGTGTTTGGGTGATTCTTTCTCTCTGTTGGCCTAGATTCCTGCTACATGTTTTGGTCCATTGGCTGTGAAGTGGACCCACCTGCAGAGAATGAGTAGGGTTGGAGTCACCTGGTGTTTTCCACCAACCCTCTGGAGCACCCATGGGAGTGGAGGGGTGAGCTCGATTGGCCTGGGCAATGTGAACCATTGAGCATGTCACGGATGGCTAGCTTTGCCTCCCTGTGTGGACACCTTGACAGGGCACAAAGATGACCCCCCTTGGAGGGTTCCTGAGCAGTTGAACACCGAGAGAAACGGGCACCAGGGAACCAAGAGATGTCTGAAGCACAGTAGGACCAGTCTGGGGAAAAGTGAAAGGGCCTGCTCCTTTTGAACAGAAGGGAGGGTTGATCCCTCTCCAGTGCCCCCCAAGTACCACTTGAGGTAGTTTGGGTGGGAAAATGAGGCTGCCCAGACAGGAACTTGGGTTGGAATTGAGTGAATATGAGTCCTTGAAGACTGACTGAGACAGACACCAAGGAGAGGGTTCCGACTCCTCCTCACAGGGCCAAAGCAAGTGTGGAGTTTTGAACAACTGTTCCATAAGGCACCTCATATGGCTCAGGGGAGTTCATGCCAATGTTTTATATCAGCCTGCTAAAGTCAAGAGGGCCTGCCATTCCTGCCAGGGAAGCAGCTGGTGACAAATGAAGCGATTGTGTGACCCCTCCCTTTCTCTCTCCCCGAATCTCTTTGTGGCATGACTGTTGTTTGTCCAAGGGAGGGTCATGGGAGGTGTACAAGGGAAAATTTCCCACTTGGCAACCATGCTGAGAGATTTTAAGAAAGGATTTTCTAGAGATTATGGGGTCACTATGACCCCGGGGATATTGAGAACATTGTATGAATTAGAATGGCTATGTTTGGGTGGGATGGTCTTCAGAAGGGAGTCTGGACTGAGCTATAGTACAGAAAGTGTGGTCTGGAGACCCAGAACACCCTGACCAGTTTCCATATATAGATGGTTGGCTTCCTCTAGCATTACAGCTGCCCTGCTGGCTCAGAGGCCAAGTGTCCAAGGTACTGTTAGCAAGGGCAGGTGGTGCCTGACAGGCCTCAACTGCCAGCCATAACTGAAATACTCCCCTCCAAGCCTGAAGATATAGAATGCCCACCATATGTTCCATCAAGAGGGACAGACAGCCACCATTGCCCGACTCTACCACACATCCTGAGGCACCCAGTGTGGCCTCCTCTGCTCTGTCTGCCCCACAGGAGCCTAACTTAGACACCCCACTTTTTCTTCAAGGCTGTGATCGTAAGAAGCCCAAGCTATTTAAATGCCCCTAAGAGAAGTGAGAGGCCTGAAAATGATAAATGCTGAGGGGCAGGTGTTCAAGCATCTTAGTGTACCCGTCCTCCAGCACCACCTTCTCAATTGGAAGCATCACACTCCCTCCTATACAGAAAAGCCCAAAACACTCATTGACTTAATGCAGTCCATATTCCAGATTCATCACCCCATATGGGTGGACTGCCACCAGCTCCTCTTTACTCTATTTAATACCGAGAGAAGACACCAATAATCTAGGCTGCCACAAAGTGGCTAGAGGAAAACACCCCAGAGGATGCATTAGATCCCAGAAAATTCACCCAAAACTCCCTACCCAAGGTGGGCTCATAATGGGACCTGAATGCTAGAAATGATATGAGAAAGCTGAAGAGATATAAGGGGGCCCTTCTCCAAGGGCTGCCATGGGGAGGTCAGAAGGCCACTAATATGACAAGATAGCTGAGGTCATGCAAAGGCCAGATGAAAGTCCCAGGGACTTTTATGAAATACTATGTGAGGCATATCAGTTGATCCAAAGAGTCAGGAAAACCAGAGGATGATAAATTCGGCCTTTGTGAACCAGAGCGCAGAGGATATCAGATGCAAGCTACAGAAACTGGAAGGTTTTGTGGGAATGAATGCTTCCCAGCCACTGGAAGTGGCAAGTAAAGTTTTCATAAATCAGAGGCAAAAAGAGAGAGGAGAGTCAGAAGGCAAGAAGAAAAGCAGACCCCATAGCTGCTGTTTTGAATCAGAATAGGAGAAGGGGACTGCCGCTGTTTAAGTGAGGAGGAAAGGAAGCTGAACTTCAGAGTGGTCAACAGAGAAAAACCTATTAAAGTGTGACCAGGGCACCATCTGCTGGGAATCAGGGCCTGAAAAAAATGAGTGTCCTTGGTAAGGAAAGGGTCCAGTGGTCCCACCAAGAGCAGGTCCCAAAGAAGAGGCAGCCCTGTTCAATGTGACTGGGGGATCCCTATTTGATGATGGAAATTGACCAGACTCAGAGGCCCTTGATGAGTCCATGGTCTGAATAAAGATAGGGGAGGGGGGAATGAATTGGACTTTTTAGTTGATACTGGAGCTGAGCATTCCATGGTTACTAGCCCTGTGGCACCCATCTCCCAAAAGACTAACATAATTGGGGTGACTGGAGCCCTATGCCAAAAGGCATTAAATCCAGAACTGGACTGGGGATGGCCCGGAGTCTGGGCTGAAGACAATTCACACAGGCTGGCAATCAACTAAAGCGCCAGTGTGAATTGAATTGAGACCTGGAGCTCAACCTATCAGCCAAAGATAGTACCTGATTTCTCAAGAGGCTTTGGAAGGAATCCAGGTACATTTGCAGAAAACAGGTTATTCAGAACATCCCAATCCCAAAGGTAAGAAGGCAGATTAGAGAGTGCCTAGGAGCGGTGGGATTTTGCCGCATATGGATCCCAAACTTTGAGGTTCTGGCCAAACCACTCTATGAGACCACAAAGAGGGAAGGGAAGGAGTCAATACAGAATGGGGATCCCACCAGCAAAGGGCATTCATGAAGCTAAAAGAAGAACTGCAAACAGCCCTGGCATTGGGCCTCCTTGATCTAGCCAAACCCTTTGTGCTATATGTATAAGAAAGGAAACTTTGGACTCTGGGAAAAGGGGAGAAAGAGTGTAATTGTGTATGCATGTTACTAATGTAGGGCAAAAAGTAACAACCACATTGCTATTTTATAGTTTTTATGAATGTGAAGGTACTTACAAGGGGACTTGCACTTAAAATAAAACTCAATACTCAGTATATGACCCAGAAAATAATCCTATATTTGCTACAACCCTACAGAACCTCCCACCTCCCTGGCATTTGAAGTAAAAGCTAACCTATTTGATAGATGGGGAGGATCAACAGAGGAACAAATAATAGCCCAGGCAAAAGTGAAAGGAAGCCCAAGCCAAGTAAAACTTAGATTCGATGTCTGTGCTTCCATAAGCCATGCCACAGCAGCCTCAAGAAGAAAATGTGGCTCACTAAGTTGGGAAAAGAGCTACATACAATAAGTACATATGTTCACAAGGATTTGGATACTCACACAGTTGTGAGTATGGTCATGTGTATGTGGGCTACTTAGAAAAATGATAATGTAAAAAATTATATCTCAGGAAGGGAATAGCACTGTCAAATTGCACAACCAATCAGAGCAACCCCTTAGAACTAGTAATCACCAATCCACTAGATCTGTGATGGAAAACTGGGGAATCAATAACTTTAGAAATAGATGGAACAGGACTTGACCCCTATGTCCCAATAATCATCAGGGGACAACTCCAGAACCATCCTACAAAAACCCACCAGATATTTCAGCCTTTCTATGAAGAATTAAGTCAACCCCAGCTCCAGCCTCCACAAATGCCAGAAATTTGTTTTTGGGATTAGCAGAGGGCATAACAGAGTCCCTAAAAGTCACATCATGCTATGAGTGTGGAGGAACCTTGATGGGAGATCAGTGGTCATGGAAAGTGAAAAAATTGCTACCTCATGAAGAGATAAATATGGGTCATGAAAAGCTTTCCTTAAGTGATGCTTTTTAGATTCTGAAATCTGTGATTATAGGCCAATACTGTCTTGCCAGGTGGGGAAAGGCCTTCACCTCACCAGTAGGAGACCGAACCTGCTTAGGACAAAAGACCCTAGATGTTTCAACAGGAAAAAGTGTATGATGGGGAAGTAACAAAACTGAACAAAATCCCCTGGATAGTTTCACTCAGCTGAGAAGAGCTTGGATAGACTTAGGGGGTCCAAGGGACTGGACAGCCTTGGCTGGGCTGTATTGGATAAGTGGAAATAAGGCATGTGCTCACCTACTCAGTAACTGGAGAGGAAGCCACTGATATCATAGGTATAATTAGACCCTCCTTCTTCCTGCTGCCCCTGAAAACCAGAGAACTGCTTAGTTACCCAGTCTTCACCCCATTGTCACCCTGAAGAAGGAGAGAGGTTACCATAGAGGATTGGAAGGATAATGAGTAGCCCCCTGAGAGAACAATCCAATATTATGGACTGGCTACATGGGCTGAGGATGGGTTTTGGGGATATTACATCTCAATCTATATGCTAAACTGAATAATTAGATTACAAGCAGTCTTTGAGATTATAACTAATGAGATAGGCAGGGCGCTGACACTCCTAGCATGGCAGCAAACCCAGATTTAAAACACTGTCTATCAAAACAGACTGGCCTTAGATAACTTACTAGCCCAAGAAGGAGAAGTATGTGGAAAATTCAACTTAACTAACTGCTGCCTGCAAATTGATGACCAGGGGCAGGTCCTAGAGAACATAGTAAGAAAAACCCAGATGTTGGCTTACACCCTGGTGCAAACCTGGAGTGGGTAGAACCCTCAGAGCTTATGGGGAGGATGGTTTTCAGCCTTCAGAGGATTTAAAACCCTAGTAAGAGGAATGCTAGCCATTGTTGGGATATGTTTGATTGTTCCTTGTCTCCTCCCACTAGCAGTCAGAGCTATAAGCTCAATGACTGAGACAATTGTCAACCAAAAGGCCACATCACATATGCTCTCTGTGAAACACTATCAGCCCCTGCAGCAGCATGTAAATAATGAGACCCCCAATGTAAAAATCATTTGGAGTCTCAAAGGGGGGAATGAAAGAGGAGGCCCCATCATTAAGAGTTCTCTGATTCTGCTGATGAGTCTGCTGACTCCTTTTCTTGTAACAACCCACTGAGAATACTTGCCAATGCTTTATGACCACCAATCAAAAGATGATACGATTGCTCCCTCCACCAATCAAAAGGCAACATGATTGCTCCTTTAAGCCTGGAAATCCTATAAAAGGACAGAACCAGAGTGAATCAGGGAACTTGACCATTTTAGGCTTTTGTCTGTCGCAGCTCTGCCGTCAGAATAAAGAATTCCTTTCTCTTCTATCTTTGGTGTTCGGGTGATTCTCTCAGTTGGGCTTAGATTCCTGCTACAGAATGAAGCACTGATACATGCCACGATATTGATGAACCTTGAAAACATTATGCTAAGTGAAAGAAGCCAGATATATTGTCTGTTACCATTTATATGAAAAGTTCAGATCAACAAATGCATGAAGACAGAGAATAGATTAGTGGTTGCCAGGGATTTGGGAGAAAGGAAAGTGATTGCTAATGGGTATGAGGTTTCTTTTGGAGGTAATAAAAATATTCCAAAGTTCATGGCAATAGAGGTACAAATCTGTGAATATACTAAAAATTAAAGTTCATAATTTAAAAGGAACTTTAGGGTAGTAAATTATATCTTAATAAAGTTATTATTTAAAAATAATTTTAAGGAGGCATTCATTCTCAGGTGTGAATCCAGAACTTGCCAGAGCCTAAGGAGTAATGGCCTCATTAAAATTTAACACTTGGGTTTCTTGTTTGCCTCACCCTAGTTCAGCCCTTACTAATGCACCATGGAGCTTTGTCACTAGTCTTCATTTGGGTCTTATACATCATTTACTTACACTACTCACATTGCTATGTACAAATTGGCCCAACCCCAAAAGCAACACTCCCCCATCCCTTGCCAATTTTGATTAAAGCAGGAAGATGGGTTCTGTGTCTGGCTTGTTCTGAGGCAGCCACAAAGTGCCAAGTATGCAGTAGGTGCTCCAATACCTGTTGACTAGATGCCATTTTCTTAGAAAATATCATCCAATGACTTCTTATTGTTTTTAGTTTAAAATCCAAACTACTTCCAGGGATGATGTGTAAGGCCCTTTGTGACTGTGCTTTTACTTAACTGTTCAATTTCCTCCTACCTTGTTCTTCAGAGCTCCCTGAATAATGTGCCTGTCACTGAACCCTGTGCAGGTCATGGAATGTTTCATGAGCTCTCTCTCCTCTCTGGATTTGTATAGTTCTTTCTTTACTTGAAACTTTCTTTCTAAATAATAGCATGGATCCTACCTAATCCTTATTTCTTCCCCATATCCTTCACAGATGTCAGAACTGCATCATAGTTTGAAGGATCTTTCTAATGTCTCGGACTTCTTTGTTTTTCACAGGCATTTCCCCCCAACAAATCTCTTGCACTTCTAATTATGTTTTGGCCTCTGCTTCTCAGTGGACTTGAATTAACATATGACTAGTTTGACAGTTACATCATTATTTTTATTCTTTCAGTTTTTTTTTTACTCCAGAAATTTCATCATGAATCCTAACTTATTTAAATCTAAACTTTAATATCTTTAATTTCTTTCCAAAAATACAAAGACTTTAGATTCTTAAATTACATTTGCTCACTCTCCTCACCAGTATGATATAGATGTCAAATATTTTAATTCTTTTTTTGTTTAACCATTATACAATAATATTACTGCTATTTTTAAAAATATTACTGCTATTTCAGATGATGTTCACTTATACTTACTTACACATGTACCATTTTCAGTGCTTTCCATTTCTTTCACTGGCAATCACGTTCTTTTCCCTTAAAGTACATTCTTTAGAATTTCCTTTAGTGAGGGTTTGCTAGTAGCAAACTCTTTCTCTTTCTATCTATATGAAAATGTCTTCATTTTTACTGCATTCTTGATAGATAATTTCACTGGGTATAGAATTATGGGATGGTAGTTATTTTCAATGACTTAAAGATGGTGAGAATTGGAGAAAGAAATGTGCATGAGCAGATATTCTTCATGTTCAATGGTCACCTTGGAACCATAGCTTACTCAATAGACAAATGTGCCTTCCAGATGGATTAAAAATGTAAAACATAAATCTATTAACTTAATAAAAGAAAGTGTAGGAGAATATGCTTGTGACTCAAATACACCTTAACCATGAGGCAGACTGAAATATTTGACTATATAAAAATAAAAGATTTCACACATTGTTTGTTTGCCCTGATTCCCTGAGACCCCATCCCATCCAACTTTGGAGCTCACCCAAGCTGCTTTCAATGGTTTTTCCATATAAATGGCTTGTCTTTGATTATGCTATGGACTTTTCTAAAATTTGTCAAAGGCTTATAAAACCCAAACAAGCAACATCTGGTTTTAGTGTATCCTATACCTCTGGCTGAGCAGCTCTAAGCCCAGCACTAGCAACAGCCAGGCTTGGTTTGTGGCTTGGCCACTCAAGGCACCTCCAAGCTCAGCATGGATGATGGCCACCTGCAGATTGCATTGTGTCTCATGCCAGGGGGTCCCAGGTAGAGCACAGTCTATGGCTGAACTTAACCTGTGGTTGTCCCCCTACCCAGAAGGCTGTGAGACTGGCATACCTGGTGGCTGGCTTTGGACCAGCCAGAGCATTGCCTGGACATCTCCAAGGATGACAAATCCAAAAGGCAGACTGGGCAGGCACCAGAACCCTGCTAAGGTGAATCTTATTTTGCAGGGTTGGACCCTGCACCACAACTACATGACAATAGTTATGGACAGTCCTCACAATCAATCAGCTTAAGCAATTTTCTATCTGTCTTATTGATTTGCAAATAGCAACCAAGGCACAACTACAACAGGAGTGCACACATAACCCACACAAGAAAAACACCTGAAGTACCCAAGTGAGGTGCCCAGGAAAATCACAACACTGAGCCCCACAGGATACTTAGTATATGAGACCACTCTAGTAAGACCAGGAGACATAGCAGCCCTACATACTACATAGAAACAAACAGAGGGAGAAGGCCAAAATGGGCAAAAAAATTTTCCCAAATGAAATAACTGAACAAAGCTCTAGAAAAAGAACTAAACAAAATGGAGACATGGAATCTACTAAACAGAGTTCAAAACACTGGTAATAATAATGCTCAGTAATCTCAAGGAGAACTTCAATGAAGAGAGAGAAAACAAAAATAAAGATAAGAAACATAAAAAAGAACCAATCAGAAATAAAGAGTACAGTAAGTAAAATGAAGAATACATTAGAGGAATTAATAGTAGATTAAATGAAGCAGAGGATCAAGTCAGTAATTTAGAAAACACTCAATCAGAAAAGCAAATAGAAAAAAAAGAGGATAGTTTAATGGAACTCTGAGCCAACATCAAGCATATCAACATCAATTCATATCATAGGGCTAACAGAAGAAGATGAGACAGAAGGAATTGAAAACCTACTTGAGGAAAGAATGATCAAAACTTCCTTAACTTGGTGAAGGAAATAGACATACAAGCCCAGAAAGCACAGAGAAATCCAAATAGAAGGAACCCAACGAAGCCTACATAAAACACATCATAAATGCCAAAGGTTAAAGACAAAAAAAGGAATCTTTTCTAAAAAATGTATTGGGGTCACATTGATTAGTAAAAATTACATAGGTCTCAGGTGTACAATTCTACATTACACCTTCTATGTGTTCTTTTATTTATTTATTTATTTATTTTTAAAAATACATTTTTATTGTTAGACTTATTGGGGTGACATCTGTTAGCAAGGATTACATAGGTTTCAGGCATACAATTCTACAGTGCATTGTCAAGTTGATGTATAATAAGTTCACCACCTAATGTGACTTCTCTTTCCATCACCTTATATTTAGCTTCCCCCTCTCCTCTCCCACCCCCTCCCCTTTCTCCCTTCCCTAACCCACTTGTCCCCAAATAAACATTAAACTATTGATTGTGTCCATGGGTTATTTGTTTGTTCATTTCTTTTTTCTTTGCTTTCAGTTTTATATTCCGCATATGAGTGAAATCATGCAGTTCTTTGTTTTTTTCTGTCTGGCTTATTTCACTTAGCATGATGATCTCCAGGACCATCCATTTTGTTGCAAATGGCAATATTTCATCTTTTCTTATAGCTGAGTAATATTCCATTGTGTATATGTACCACAGCTTCTTTATCCAGTCATCTCTCGCAGGGACCTTTGGTTGTTTCCATGTTTTGGCCACTGTGAACAGTGCTGCAATGAACATTGGGGTACATAAGTCTTTGTGGACAAAGGTTTTCAAGTTCTTTGGGTAGATCCCCAGAAGGGGGATTGCTGGGTCAAATGGTAGCTCCATTCCCAATTTTCTGAGGAACCTCCACACTGCCTTCCACAGTGGTTGTAC
>PVJL010010297.1:0-50486 GCA_004026885.1 Lyroderma lyra | reverse complement strand
AGTTACTCTGCTCTAGTAGCTGATAGTGAAGGGGATTTCTTACTGCCTCTCTGCGACCCATTACATACAGGAAGGGGGTGGGGAGGACAGGCTGAAGACCACTCACCTTGTAGGAGAGCTTCCCCCAGCTTTGTCGTGGAGAAGGAAAAGCTCATCACATCAGCCTGTCTGGGTGTGCAATTTCGTGTTCGAATAAGCAGCTCGAAGGGTGATAGTGGCGGGCTTGGCTGGTGGCATGTTGGACGTTTGCACATGAAGGACCTTCCTTCTCTGGGCCAAGTTTATGTACATAAATGCAAGATGTTGGTCTGACTGCCCAGCAAGGGTCAATGTGGGTTTGGGCTTGGTGTGTATTTATTGGGTTTTGTTGTTTGAATTTATGGCTTTTTCTAAAACCCTAATAACATGTTAGGTTTTCATACTGAAAATTTGGATGATGAGTTGATTGTTAAAAAGCTGGGCTTGGAGAAAGGCAGGGTGGCTGTGTGTGAAACTGTATGTGCATGTATATGTGTGTGCACTCATACACACAGGCACATGTGTGTCCCCCACCCAACAGCTCCATTCGGTTGCCATCCCAAGGACCTAGCTGATGTGCGAATGCACACCCTGATGCTTGAAGTGCACCTTTTAATTTGGGGATACCTCTTCCCTCTTTCTTTCCCTGGATATGTTCAGTTTACCTGTTTGGACCTGCCTCCTGAGGCAGACAGGAAGGAAATATCCCCCTTTGTCAAGTCTGCTCTTAGACTTCACCCCCTTAGAGTCCAAAAGCCTGTTGCTTAGAAAACTGTCCTCTTTTCTGGTCTGCCGGTAGTTGAAAGGGCTTAGTCTAGACTTAAGATGATGTCATAGATAACAGTGATGTGGAGTTTTGGGCCAACCACTGTTCTCAGCCCTTATATATCATAACTCATTTAATCCACACAAAACCCAGGGAGGTCGGTCCTTTGATTGCCTTCAAAGATGGGGAAACTGAGGCCCAGAGAGGATTGTGACTTGTGGACAGCTAATCAGTGGTAGAGCCAGAATTCTGCAGGCCCTGGGGCTCCAGAGTTCACTCTGACCCTCTTCGCTCTCCTCCCTCTATGACCTTGGTCATTTTTTCCAAATGTAGAAGAAACACATGTGCAGCAGCAGAAAACACATTTAGACAGTAAAGCTTGGAAAGGCAGGAGCCCTTCAGTGATCCCCACTTCACTCCAGAAACTGTGTCTGTTCTGGGGCCAGCTCAGGTTTGCATTTAGTTTGGGGAAGAGCACCCTGAAGAAGATGTGAGATTGTCTGGTGTCGTTTCCTTCTCTCCGAGAGTACACACACTCACCCCTCGTCAAGACACAAAGGGGAGTATAAATGTGGCTGCCAGAAAAGTTGTCAGGATGATGCGAGCGTTTGCACCCACCGGAAGCACAAGGCAAGCGGGTTAAAATTCCCCTGAGAGGTGCAGCCCTCTTGTGGTTGGTGATGGAGTTGCATTGGCCTGCACCTGCGGGGGTGACCCTGCTGTCCAGAGCACTTTGGTTCAGGCCTCCGCCCTGTGCGGTCGTGTTGGGTGGAGCCTCTCCTGCTCACATGCAGGTGAGGGAGGCCTCGACCGGGCCTGCCTTCCGTGGGCCTCCTTGGGTTGGGCCCTGGTGGGAAATCTGCAAATGTCCCTGGTCCGGATTCAAGGCGCTATCTAATTGGAAGAACGTTAAGATCATTATAATTAATTGGCATCCTGATAAATGGCATGATTGCCTAATTGGGGTGGTTGCTAGGGAACTAGGCCTTACTTGGAAGCAAAAGGGGAAGAGGCATCGGGCTGGCCGTAGTTGGGCAGTGGGGTTACAGACCCAGCAGTTCGTGGGAAGGGAAGCAGCCCTCACAGCTGCTGGTGTTTACTGGGCAGCTGCTAGGTGTAAGTTGCTAATGCAGTACCAGTTTGGGGCATTTTCCTAGAAGGACTGTGAAGTAATCCGGATCCTTTCTTTCGTAAGCAACAGAAAGAAGGAAACAGATTCTAAACCAGCATAAGGAGGAAGGAACGGGACCTGTTGACTTTCAGAATGAAAAAATGCAGAGGTGACTCTAGCTTCAGGTGCAGCCAGGGTCAGGGCTCAGGAGAGTCTGTTCTCCACCTCTGCTCTTCCGTCCACGGGGCTGGTTTCTCTCTCCAGCTCCGAGAGGCAGGCAGGCAGGCTGGCTGGCTGGCTCTGGCACCGGCACCGTGGCTAAGAGAACCAGCCTCCCTGGCTACCTGCCCGGCAGTGTGATCAGGAGAGCGTGATTTAACCTTTCTGTGCCCCAGTGTTCTCATCTGGCCAATGAACATGACCGTAGCACCTACCTCCTGGTTCACGGTAAAGGATGGAATGAGAGCATCAGTGTCAAGTGCTTAGCACCATATCTGACACGGGCAAGCCCTCGGTAAACGTTGGCTGGTACCGGAATGGAGGTGTGGCGCTGGCTGCTGAAGAGCTGTCCGCTCTGGTTTAAGCCCAAAGGGAAAGAACAAGCCTGTTTTCTGGTACAGCCCACCCCAGCCCCCCTCTGATTGGACTGTTTTATGTCACATGCTCATTCCAAACCAATCACTGGCCAAGAAAATGAGACACTGCCCCCCCCCACCACCATAAGTTTGGGCCAGGCTCCCAGGCCCCGCCCTGAAACTGGGGGCAGACCCATTGGACCGGAAGCCCTGCAGAACCCGAGTGGGGGATCCCAGTAAAAGGGGGCCTGGCTGCTACTGAGGCAAATAGCCAGTGCCTGTGATGGGGGGCACTCACGTGAGAGGCGATGGTCAGATGGACCTGTCTCCATTTTGTTCGAGGGGGGAACCATAAGAGCAGCTGCTGGGTAGACAACTTCCCTTCCCTCTCCTTGGAGTTAGCAGGCAATGGAGGTCTGGAACAGGCAGCCTGGCCCTGACTCTGTGCTTTCTGGTGGCCAGGGGCAGTGTTTGCCCGACCTTCCACCTTGAGAATCATCTGAAGTTATGATGCTTGTTTTAAGAATGCGAAGTCCAGACCCTCCTGAATCAAACTCCCGGGGAGGGCCCTGGCTGCTGAGGCGTGAACCAGAGTGCCACAGCGTGCTCCGTGTCAGCAGAGAGGCCTGGGAAGGTGGCCCCTGGAGTGTGCATGCGTCTTCCTGCCTGATGCAGAGGCTGCCGGAAGGCAGAGGAGCAGTGATCGATGGGATCAGGATATAAAGGTGTTGGAGAAACCGCTGTGCACTGCAAGACGGCATTCCTCTCGGTTGTCAGTGCACAAATGTTTGAGCAGCTGCTGTCTGCCAGGCTCTGGGTTAGGCACTGGGATGAACAAGAGAGAACCCCACTTTCGTGGAACTTACATTCCAAAGGGGAGGAGCAGATGATTCACAAGTGAACAAGGCCCCAAAGGAGGCTCTTTCGGGACATGACAAGCCCCTCAGTGGAAACAAAACATTGATGTGATAGAAAATGACTGCATAATGGGGTGGCGGGGGCAGAGTTTGGCAGGTGATCAGGGGGCGGCCTGTCTGAGGATTGATCTTTGAGCTGCGACCTCTGTTTTGAAAATGAGCCAACCTTGGAAAGATCTGGGGGAAGAGCATTCCAGGTAGAAGGAACAGCCACTGCAAAGGCCTGGAGGTAGAGAGGAGTGGCTTGTCCTTCTCCTCACTGCTCGGCGATGAGCAGACAGAAGGAACTATGCGTCACCGTGCAACAGATGCCTTTGGGAAGTCGCTTCAGGTCCTTCAGGAGCTCGAGCCTCACAGGCGGCACGATGCCTCCTTGATAGAACAGACCTCCTCCTCCAGCCCAGACTCTGTGAAATTCTTTTTCACCAGAGAGGACCACTGTTCTGAATTCTCCACAGTCTCTTACTGTGATTCCAGAACACACAGTTGCCTGGCGGCCCTGGCCTCTGACATCTTATAAAAGGCCTGGCCCATGACTTTGCACACCTGGGCCCTGCTTGAAACTTGGGTTGGTCCTATCCCAAACTCAGAGTCGTTATGAGCAAGTCTTGCGTGTGTGAGTTGATGGGCAGAGCCATCCCAGGGGACTGTGAGCAGTACCCAAGATGTGTTTGGCCAGGTGGGAGCCAGATGTGTGTGGGGAAGAATGTTGCCGGCAGCCTTTCTGATTGGCTCCTGGTCAGGGCCCCAGCGGGTGACTTGACCCACCTCGGTGTCCAGGAAAGGGGAGCTTTTTGGAAAGAAATTTACAAAACTGTTAGCCCAGAAAAGTTTGGGAGATGTTCACACTCAGATGAAAATCAGACCTTCCAAAGCTGTGTTTCTGGCCTGCTCAGCAGACAGACACTGTCCACAGACATGAGCATGCGGGCCACTTGTCTGCACATTTTAGAGAACTAGAAAGCCTACTAGGATTCTTAGTGTCCTGGAGTCCTAATTGTTTGAGTGTGAACCAAGAGGTATTCACTGCAAGTAATCGAGTCCCTGGCTAAGAGTGGCTTACATAGTAGAAATGTCTAATTCTCACATAGCAAGGGTCCAAAGCAGAAGAGTCTAGGAGCCAGTTTGTCACCGCAATTGTGTCATGAAGGACCCAGGATCTTCCGAACCTTGGTCCTTCTGTCCTCAGCACATCTTTAACCTTCTTGCTTCATGGTCTCAAGATGACTGCCACAGCTCCCAGACATCACATCCCCATACAAAGTGGGAATAAAGAGTAGGACTCCTTGCTGTCTCTCTTACTCAGAGAGACAGTCCTTCTGGGAGCACCCCCCCACCCCTAGCAGACTGTTTTATGCATTGTAGAGGAAAATGGACTTTTTCATGTTTGACTTAGCTTGGTGGTTCCCAGAATTAGAAGATTAGACACCCTGTTCTTGCAGCAAATATTTTTGCCAGGTTTACCTGAAATAAATTCATAGATAATGTAATATAAATTCATAGATAATATCACCTCCCAAAGACCCCACCTCCAAATACCCTCACACTGGGGACTAGATTTCAACATAATGAATTTTGGGGAAACACAGACATCCACCCTCTAGCATAGGGATATTCTAATGCCCATGCTCCAGGTGAGGAAAGTGAGGTACAAAGAAGTGTGTCCTTGCTTTGTGTCCTCCCGTCCGACTAGGACATCACAGGCCGGCTAATGAGGGCCTGTATTCATTGACCTTCACACTGTTTTGAACGTTTTTATTTAGAGGTGGTCAGATTCTTAACAGTTGTTAGATTTCACATTTTAAAAATCAGGGTTTCCAGCTTCTAAAAAATAGGGAGCCATGAACCATAGCTGGACACACAGGACTCCTGTTCCCACTGGTCACACGGTCTCCACCACGGACCCGCCCTTTCCCCATTACCGGGGGTCGCAGCCAAGTTCACTTGCCGTTTGTCACTGCACTTGCCCTGCCGCTCTTCTCCCCGTGGGGCGCTATCTCTGTTCTTCGCCTCCATCCAAAGTGGTCAGTGAGAGCTGGGGGGAGAGGACATGTGGGCTTTTCTTACACTGGGCCCACTTCACTCGTGTGTGTCACCTGCCTGGCCCACGTGGGCATTGGAACTTGCCCCCTGCCACAGAACTTAGTTCACACCAAATGGGCACCTTTCTGGGGTCAATACATTGCAACTGTTTATAATAATCATCGTGTCTAATGTCATTGACCTCATTTATCGCTAAACATTTCATCATCACAACAGCCCATTTAAACAGGGCCTGTTATTTCAGGAAAAAATATTATTTCAGGGCCTTTTATTTGAGGAAACTGAGGTACCACGTGTAATGGCCCTGCTAGAAGAGGCGGTCCTTCAGCGTATTGGTCATTGTACCATCAATGCTTGGCTTGGCGCCTGTTTGAATCAATGATTGAAAGGATGAATGAATGAATGACGATCTCTTCTGAGTGTTCATTTGATGAAAGCCACCGGCCCCAGGAAACCAAAACTCTTGGTGCATCAGAGGTGATTTGTGACATTCCGTTTGGAGGAACGGGCCCTAATCAGTGTCACCCGGGTCTTTGGTTGTGTTTCTGCAGTACAACACATCACCCCCAACTCTGTGGTTTAAAGCAACAGCAGTTTATTTCTTGTGATTCTGTGGGTTGCCATGGGGTTCTTCTGCTTCACATGATACCAGTCGGAAGGCCCAAAATGGGTCCACTCACACGGCTGGCCACGGGTGCTGGCCATCGGCTAAATGGCTCTGATCTCCTCCACGTGGGCCCTTCCTGTGGCTGTGGGACTTACAGCATGGGGGCTCGGGGTGGCCTGACTTCCAGGACTACAAAACTGAAAGCTGCTGAGACTTCTCAGGGCCTTCGCTTAGGAAGTTCTAGGAAACCTGAGAGCAGGGGCTGCTGGTAGCCGCCTGGAGGAGGGGTTCCAATGGGACAGATGCACCCCTGATTTTTCCTTCTGCCCTTGGCACTCCATTGGAGGGTTGGGTCCAGGGGGAGTGTCGGATTGGCCAACTTTGGTCACATGATCACCCCTTGGTCACAAAGCAGGCATCTTGGTAGGTGAGAGAGAATTCTTAAAAGGAAATTGGGGTGCTATTATAAAAAAAGACAGGGGGACCAGATGCTAGAAAAGACAAAATGAGTTAGAAGCCTCTGAAGTAGTGACTGCGCCCCAGGGTGAGCAGTGAACAGTGTTAAATGATTGAGCAAACAGGATGGATGCATGAATAAATGAATGACATTTTCTTAGTCTAGTAGGAGTAGAACCCCCAAATCTGTGTGGCAGCTCCTCTAGGACAGCGGCTCCATAGCTCAGGTTACTGCTGGACATCTGGGAGCCTGCCTCACTTTATGGGGCAAAGCCAAGTCCTGGAATCCCTGCCAAGCCTCAGCATCCTTACCCCAAGGATGGGGGTGATCGGAGCTGACACCCGGCAGGGAGAGCGTGCATGGTAATGAGGGAACCGCCTGCAACGTGCGTGTGCCGCCCCCTCCCCAGGCCCTGCCCCACCTGGGCACTGGCAGCCGGCTCTCACCCTCTCCCAGCCACTGAACACCTAAACACACTACACCTGGCGACACCCGGCGTGTCCCCCAGCGGCCATGCAACTGCCAGTTGGAGAGACGGATCCCAAAGAGCACCTCTGACCCCCAGCTCCCCTCCCATTGACGGCCCATTTCCAGCTGCTAATTAGATCGCACAGCATGTCAGGGTTGGGCATGGACCTGCCATTCCAAATTCTCTCGACTCACATCTCTAAATTTAGTGGGTTATTTGGGAAAAGTAGCTTCAGACTCCCTCCCCCGCCTGTGAGTACAAGCTCCTCACATAATTGTAAGCGTCGGACCGTTTCCAAGGTGAGCTAATGAGAAGCTATCCGCTAATAGCCAGGGCAGGATGGGTGAGGGTGGTGCACACGGCTGGGATTGGGTGGAAAGGAAGAAATAATTGGATTATTCATACCGGCCAGTCAAAATAGCCTTTTATCCCTTTTATGTGTTATGTTGTTCTTGAAGGAAACTACAATCTCTGGTAACATAAATACTTGTTCTATGGAGGGAAATGGTACTGAGAAAATGTGAAGTTTAAGCTGGGGTGGGGGCGGGGGGTGCCTGAATTGTCAGTCCTGGCCAAGGCGGTCCACACTGAGAACTGGCCCACAGTTAGGCGTGAATAATGACTCTGTTCAGGTCCGACTTTATTGCTTTTGGCCAAAGGCCTTTTGCAGAAATAACTTTGTAACTTGCTGCCAGGGAAGCTTTTGTCCACAGCTAAGACAAAAGAACAAAGAACAGACATGGGAGTTTTTGTATCTGATTCTAATTTCCCCTAAATACCCAGGAAGGGCGGCAGGCGTGGCCTACCTGGCAGGCGTGGGCTCGCGGAAGTCTACGGCCACCTCACCTATGCCGGGGTGCCACGCCTGCTCCCTGCTCCCGCCACGCTGGGCTTCTGTTCTTCACGTGGGCCAAGCTCATTGCCACCACAGGGCTTTTGCACCTGCTTTTTCCTCTGCTTAGAAAGCATTTCGCCCACAACTGGCTTCTCCCCCAACCCTCGGGGCTCAGCTCAAACATCACCTCCTCCCAGAAGCCCCCCCAAATTTATTCCCTATCCTGTTGCCTGGTAATTTTCTTCAAAGCGCTTAAGAAAATCTGGAATTCATCTTCGTGCATTAATTATCCATCTCTGCCACCAGACTGTCGGCTAGCTCTTTGAGGACAGACGACCGGCCTGCTTCGTGTCCACTGCTGTTAACCAGCACCCCGCACAGCACCTGGCACAGAGTAGGTGCTCAGAAGAGATCAGAGAGCTTAGAAGGGTGGCCCCCAGCCAAACTCCAGACAGGCTTTGTTTGGCCTGTTCAGTGTTTAAAATGTGTTGAATGTTTTCACTTTGGAAACAGCCTCTCCAGGGTGGTCCGGTCCCCACCCCACCCCACCACCATTCCCCTAAATCCAGGCCACATTACTCAGTTCTCCTGCTTGGCCCTGTAGGCACTTGAATTTGTGTCCCTGATTTAAACAACAAACACTGCACACAGGTGTCTCTTTCCAAAGGTGACCAAACAACATCCGACTTCCTGTGAGCCCAGGCCTTGGGCCAGCCCGTTGGGCTCTGGCTGCCCAGTCCCTTGTCTGGATCCAAGGGTGGGACCCAGTGGTCCTGTGCTAGGGGGTCCATGTACCGGCCAGAAATGACATTGAATCTCAATGAGAAGCTCGTTCCCTTTTCTGCTCTTTAGAGTCCTCTGACCTCAAAGAGGGAGTCCACTAACCCCTCCTTCGTGGTCTCCAAGGAGGTCTGCTCCCCTCATAAGAGAAAGGTCAGGGCCTTAGGCAAACAGGAATCGAACCACAGGTCATTGCGTGCTTGTTTCTTGGTGTTGCTATCCACTTATCACAGGAGTTCTCACGTGGGGACTATTTTGCCCTCCCCGGGGGGACATCTGGCAATATCTGGAGACACTTATGATTGTCATCGTTGGGTGTCGGTGCTACTTACGTCTAAGGGGTAAAGGCCAGGATGCTGCTAAACACCCTGCGGTCCACAGGGTGGCCCGGCCCCAAATGTCAGTAGTGCCCATGTTGGGAGACCCTGGTTTAGGGCAAGCGGTCCTGGTTCCCCGTGGAGGGAGCCCCTTCCTTTGTAAATAAATTTGCTGAAATGCGAAAGGGAGTGAACTGAAAGATAAATCTGGCGCAAATGAGAATACAGGTGACACGCGGGACTTCCGAGACCCTGATGTACGGGGAGTGCTTGGGGCAAAGGTTGGTCACGTCACCCCTTTTGGAGCAGAACAGACTTGGCTTCACCCCAGAAGCCACTGCCACCAGGAGCTTCCTGGGAGCTGTCTGCAAAGTTCCAGAAGTTGCCTCTGGGCTAGGCGGGAAGCTGCATTGTCTCAGGCCGCATTCTGGCAGGTTGGGAGCTGTTTGCCTCTCTCCGGCCCAGCCAAGCATTGTCACCATCTCTCCCAAATCTGGCCCCGGGGCCCTGGCCTGGGATCCCCCAGTTTAAGCCTCCCACCACAGCCCAACCAGCAGCCACCTGATGAGACGGGGACGGCTGCCTCCCCTCCTGGCCAGCTTCCCTGATCACAGTGGCCCTGAGCTCACAGGCCGAAGGGTGGAGCGTGAGGGGGGCTTTCTTGCCCCCCCGCAGGCCCGAGTGGGGAAAGGTAGAGCCAGTTGCCCCGGTCTGATTAGTCACTTCTGCTGGGCTTTGTTAGGAGGCTTCTTTTCTCCCTAAAAACAAGAAAGGGGGAAGTTTCATGTCTTTTTTTAAAGTGAGACTAGGGAAAGGTTTTCAGTGCAGAACTAAGGGGCAAACTCTGCTCTCCGAAGTGAAGAGGGGGGTGGCTTGTGGCATTCACAGCCGGGGCGAGCCTTTCTCTTGGCTCCTTCTGTTCCCTTCAGAACCCTCTGCACCGGCCGTGGGGTCGCAGCCGCCTTCAGGTCGCCCGGGCTCCCCGAGGCTCGGGGATCTTTGAAACTGGCGTGGGCACATGCTCCAAAGTGTGGCAGCTACTGACAGACTGAGAGTGACGCAGATGGAGTTTCAGTTCCCAGAAGGGTGACGCATGTGGGGGAGAGGCCCACGGGCTCTGCCCCGCCACCGTGCCCAGGCTCCCCTGACTTGGCAGGGCCTGCAGTGTTTTCCAAGATACCCCGTGGTGTCACCTCCAGCGCGACCTGGACAGGCGGGGGCCCAGTCCTCTCCTTGAATCCAGCCAGGCTCATGAGCTGTTCGAAGCCGGTAGGATGAGGTGGAAGCGATGCTGGGGGAGCACCCAAGACTCGGTGGGAAAAGAGACGCAGCACTCCCCTGATGGCCGGGGCCCTTGCTTCTGGAGCCCTAAGCTGCCCTGTCAGAAATCAGACGCCACCCCGAGGCCGCCGCGCTGTGAGGAAGCCCAGGCCACATGGAGGGGCCCCCCTGAGGTCCCCGGTTGGCTCCAGCAGCAGCCGCTGGAGGAGTCAAGTCCCTAGTTCTCGAGTCCTTTCAGCTGTGGCCTCAGACATTATAAAGCAGAGACCAGCCCATTCTTGCTGCATCCTATTCGAATTACTGATCACAAGACCCTGAGCATTAAAAAAAAAAAAAAAAAAAAGTTTCTTCCACTGCCAAGTTTGGGGGTAAATTCTTAGCCTGAAGTGGGAGTGATCGGAGCGCTGGGCATGCGCCAGTCCTCCCTCCATGTATTCATTCATTCAGCAACCTCCAGACTCTCCCTGCTGCCCCCTTGCTGGCCCAAGCACTGCCCCTGGCCTTCCTCTCGCTGACCTCTCTGCATCTACCCTCCTACCCTACAGCCTCTTCTCCACACACAGGCAGGAGGATCCTGCCAAAGCCCCCTCCCAGACAGCACTCCTGGGCAGGCACCCTCCAGGTCCCCCTCTAACCCCTCCACTCCAGCCACACTGACCCACTCTGTTCCCCAAACACCTGGGCACTTGCTTACCCCAGGACGTTTGCACTTGCTTTTCCCTCTGCCTGGAACACTGTTCCCCTCAATAGCTGCTCTGCCCCAGTGCCGTCTTCCAGAGAGGCATCTGCTGACCCTCACTCCATTTAAAATCACAGGCTTCCCCCTACTTGTACTTCCAAACCCCCCTCTCCTTAGGACTCATGGCCTCGTGTGCCTGAATTTATTTGGGTGTCTGATTCGTGGAAGATTGTCGTTTCTGGAGTCCCCCCAACACAGAGAATAGAGCCTGTGCATAGCAGGTGCTCAGTAAATAGTATTCGTTGGTTAACTGGAAGTTGGTTAACTGGCCAGAGCGATGGAATTAGAAAGAAACAGCCCCTACTCACGTGCAGCTTCCGGGGGGAAGATGACCCCCACACCATAGAAACCCCAGCAGCACTGTGCGAAAAGGAACTGCGAGCTGTGAGGACTGGTCAGAGCCGAACAAGCCTGGGCTGGAGGCCGGGACGATCGGAGGGAGGGAGGCCAGGGAAGGCTCTGTCCTTCCAGAGCTGCCACCCAGAGCTGAAGACCATGCCCTGGGAAGAGTCCGTTTTTCTTGGCAGGGGAGGAAACTGAGGCCAAATCAGGACCAGAAGTCACGACTGCCGTGCCCGCATTCCTTCCGCCTTTCTGAGCCATCTTTCTTTTATCAGCTGACAAATAAGGATGAGGGAAGTCTGCCCTCAGTGAGGCCGAGCGTTGGGCACAGGACCAGGCCGAGGTTTAGCAGGCTGTGTTGTCAGGTTTGCCTCTCTACACAGAGGCAGAAGGTGGCTGGGATGCCACCTGAGTCAACCAACACTCTGCCTCCGGCTGGCTCTATCTACCATTCGGGCTCATTCAGTTGCAAGTGACAGAGCAAGCAGCTCAGAGTGACCGAAGAAAAAAAGTTGATTCGTGTCCCTAAAGAGTCAACGTGTTGAAAAAGTTGACCTAATAAGAAAGAAAACAGCTCAAACTAGTTGAAGGACTTGGAAGAATCTGTTGGTACCAAGAAAGGAACAAAGACCCCAGAGGTAACTCCTCCTCATTCAGGCTTAGCTGGATCCAGGTCTCAAATGTGGTCAAGACACAAGTCTGTCCCATCCTGCCACTCTGTTTGCACCTGCGTGTTGGCTTCATTGCAACGCCACGTGACACAAGGTGACATCAGCGTCTTTCCCCACCCTCTGATTGGAAAGACAGGAATGTGTTAGCCAGTCAGAGTAGGCGCCACTTCCTGATTAGTCAGGCCAACGCGCCTAGATTGCTCTGATTGGCCAGTCACTGAGATAGGGAGATTGGAAGGCCCTGATTGGCTCAGGTCTGGGTCCCATGATCAAGCCTTGGCTTACTGGAGCTGGGACCTAATTTGAACCTTAGTGACTAAGGATCAGGGGGAAGAGGATCCCCAAATGAAAACTGGGCACCGTTATGGAAAGTAGAGTGAGAAAATGCTGGGTGGCCCAAACGCAGCAACTAACAGTAGCCAACATTTATGGGGCACTGACTGTATACAGCTCTGTTGTAAAGATTCGACAGGTATTAAGCCATTTCACCCTCACAGCTCGCTTGGTGCTATGATTGGTGCTGCTTTACAGATGAAAACATTGAGGCCCCAAGAGGTTAAGCTCCTTGCCCAAAAGCTAGTACGCAGTGGAACTAAGATTTGAACCCAAGCCGCCTGGCTCCAGTTGCCATCTAGAACCCTTCTCTAGCCTGGTCCCTCCTGTATTTCCCACCCCCTGCCCCCCAGCACTGGCCCATCTATCCGCTTGCCTTTCTGCTTTCTGTGAGCCCCATGAGAACAGATCTGTGTCTGGTTTATTTCACTAGTCGTGAAACTGTACCTGGCATGCAGTAGATGCCCAGCTTCTTGAGTGTGTGAATCATATGACCCTTCAAACACCCACTCACTTGACATGCAAAGGCTTGTGAGGCCCAGCTTCCCAAGATTCCGGATGTCTGGTTTCTAAACTTGCTTTGAGCTCTAACTACATGGTCCAGCACAAATAATGCCCCTTTTTATGAACACATGTTCATAAAACCTGGAACACAAAGGTTACTAGGACAACGTGTCCTTTTACACCATAGTACTTAACAAAGGGCCTTACTTCTGCCGGACCCAGTATCCTCCATGTCTCCAGTCTAACAGGTCACTTGTGGTTTGCCGTTACTTCTAATCCTGTGTTCTGACCCTTCTCACCTTTAGCTGGAGTCTTTCAACCCCAGCTTTTGATTTGTGGACTCCTTAGAATCTCAGCTCCATGAGGGCAAGGGTATATTTTTCACTGTTTATCTGCAGTGCCAGGAACTATGCCTGGCACATAGTAGGCCTTTGAGAATTTCTTGTTGCATGAATAGTCACGTGGGCTACTGTGTTCCTAAGCCCTTCTCTTTATGCCCTAATTTCCTTTCCAGATCCTGAGCTTTTGTCTTGAAACCTGATCTTTCCCTCCTCCCTCCGAAGGATGCTTTGCTTGTCCCCTGTCCTGCTCTTGAGAGCTGGCTTGGTTCTCTGCCTCCGGCAATTCCAAGAGCAGGCAGGGAGAGCCACCAGACGCCCAAGACACAGGGCGAGTCTACGTCCTGTAGGTTACAGGGGTGGCCACCCTTACTTTGACAGCCCCGGAGAGGACGAGAGAAGGCTAGAAAAAGCCTGTGGCCAGGAAGAAGGGGAGACGCCAGAAGAGTGTAAGATTTAACAGATGTGCGTGTGTCATCCCCTGTCTAGACAACTTCTGGGCTTGTGGCGTTTGGGACCACACATTTTCACCCCTCCCACCCTGCCTGCCATTTGCTCAAGCTGTTTCCCCTGCCCGAAGCACCCCATCTTCCACCCCCTTCTTCAGAGTCTACCCAACTCCTGTGGGTTCTTCAGAACTTTGTTCCAGTTAGGCTTCTCAAACTTGACTCTGTAAGGACTCCTCCAGGCAGCCCTCCCTGACTGCCCCCAGGCCGGCCGTTTCCCCCTTCTTTTTCTCGTTATGCAACACGCTTAACCTCAGCCTCCGCATCGCGCGTCATTTTCCACGTGAGCGTAGGAGTCAGAAGAGGGCTCGGAGGTCAGAACATCTGGATGCAAATCCCAGCTGTTATCTGCTTGCTGCATCAGTCCTGCAGGAGACAGATGGTGCCCCCAACAAAGGAGTGAGCAGACTATAAAGAAATGAGTAACACAGATCCCTGGGGCTGAGGACAGCAGGGAGCACTTGCTGGAACCCGGAGAGGGTCACCCACTCAGCTGTGGCTCCTCAGTAACGCAATGGAGAGATGTGGTCAGTTCCCACTAACAGGGCAGGAAGGGTGCCTGGGGAGTACCGGGCCCTCCTCCCCTCCCCCCAGTGGTGTCCCCCTGGGCCAAGCTCTCCCAGGAGCCAGAGAGCACGGAGCCCACTGATGTGTTCTGTCCAAGGGAGCTCCTGGGGAGGCTCGGAGACAGGATGGTGAGAGGTGGGTCAATGGAGGATACCCAGCAGCCAGGTGGTGTGACCTTGGGCAAGTTCTTGACCCTCTCCATGCCTCAGCTTCCTCATCTGCCAATGGGACCTCCTGCCCCCTCGTGTTGTGAGGGCTACCACAGGAAAAGCGTTCGGAATGGGGAGCGCCCAAGATAAGCAGCCGATCGATTTTAGTTTTTCTTCGTCGCTGTGCCTTTCGGGTGTTCGCTGTGTAGACGTGGGCTCTTCCTGGCACAGATGGCAGCCCCAGCTCAGACAAGCTGAAGCAACAAGGGGCGCTTGTTCGAGCCTGTGACTGGCTACGGGGTGCAACCCGGTTCAGCCCAGTGTCCCCAGCGGCCTGTCTCGTGGAAGTCCCTCTGTTTGGTCAGTGCCTCGTTCTGCCTCCGGCCCCTCCTCCCCCGTCCCAGCTGCTCATGTTGGACTTGGGGATCCTCAGAGGGAAACAGCCACCTGAGTCTTTCCACTCAGGCCTGGGTGAGGTCCCCTCCCTGCAGAAATCCAGAAGCAGCAGTGATGTGTCTGAATGCGGGACGTGGGGCGTTTCCGGAGACGTCACCCTGGGCTGAGAACAAGGTCCACGAGAAGGGACGGGACAAAGGGAAGGAGCCGATGGACCTGCCGCGAGCCGGTGGGATGAGAGGTGGAGTCCGTGGGACGGACGGAACGTCGGCTAGCAGCTGCACGGGTCGCCAGATCCTCTCTCGTTTCGGCCACTTCGAGTCTTTGACCGGGAAGGAACCAAAAAATGGAGGCAGAATCCTTGTGTCATTTTTAATTGATTTCTTTGGCATCACGAGAGCGGCTGGCACGGGGCCAGGGGAAGTCAGAGCCGGGGGAATTCATCAAAGCTCGGCCCACTGGCGGCTTGCTCTGATGAAATAATTAGCCCCTGTTATTCTCCAGTCTCTGGTCACAGAGCTGTGACTGGCGTCCAGAGGAGGAGCAGTGGGGGTGGGGAAGTGCTGAGAAGACCAGCGTGGGGTGCCAGGAACGGAGACCCGTGCCCATGCGCCCAGCCCCACCCGCCACCGGCCCGGGGCTCCCAGTGCACCACAGGCCTGGAGCCGAAGAGGCCCTCAAAGGACGGCCGCCTGGCCGCCTGCTGCTTCATTTGACAAATAAGGAAACTGAGGCTGAGAGACTCTCAAGAGCTTGCCCAGAGGTCTGCTTCCAGAAGGTTCTGATGGAGCAGGCCGACTGGAGCCAGACTCGGTTTGAAGCCCGTCTCTGCCGGTTACCGAAGCACGTGGTCACGGGAAGGCGGCCTCTAACTCTGTGGGCCTCGGCCTCCTCGTCCTAAAGTGGGCGTGGTAGTGATGGGTGGGTGCGCGGGTTAAACGGGGCGATGCGTGTGCAATACTGAGCCCCGAGACCGCAGCGCCGCAAGCTCTCGGTAACCATTTGCTGTTACTGTCTCTGGGGTAAGAGCTGCTGTATGTAGGGCACCTCGTGGAAATTCTCTTGATATTTTATCCATCGATGTCAACCTGGAGGAACAGAAATGCGCACTTCAGTGGGCTGGTTGGTGCATGACTCCAGTGCAAAGCATCAAGCAGCCTGCTGTTTCCCGAGGTGGGGGGCACGGACTGCTAACAGCATGATCGGGAGTAATTCGGGGACCCCCATTAGAGAGCTGGAGTATGTCTCCTTTGCACCCCACAAAGCATCCCATTACCTGCAGCAGACATGGTGCTAATATGATTTGACTCCGTTAGCACCTGCTAATCTCCCTTAAAAGGACAGAGTGCAAGTTCAAGAACAGGCGAGCACAGGGCTGGGCTTAGAGCCTCCAAGATACACTGGACACCGTTCGCTTGAGTACCAGTCTGTTGTCTTTGACTGTACCTGTGTGGTGCTACAGGGACGTTTGGCTGGCCCTCGATGAGTTCCCTGAGTTGTGACTTTGGGATAGGGGTGGGGGTTCCCCATAGTCCCTCAGGTCACAGGGAGGGTGACTCAGCCTGACTCCGAGTTTGGTTTCCTCTCACTCTCGCTCGCTCTCATCTTAAATAAATGAGACCAGAAGTCTGCATCTGGACAGGACTTGAAGGCTCATTTCCTCAAGAAGTAGAAAAATGGCCGCAGGGAGCAAAGAGCAGAGACCTGCCTGAGCCGAGATCGCCCTCCCACGTCCCCTGCCCGCCCCTGCCTGTGACCTGGTCTGATCTGGGGTTGTGATGGGATGGCGGTGGTGACTGAGGTCTCCGTGGAATGTGACAGTTCTTCTCCCTCAGTTTTTTAGCCCTCAAATGTCCGGTCCGTTGTGTTGTTTATCCTGCAACTTTACACGAACGTGACTAACTCCCCCAGCTCTGGATCTGTTTGCAGGGGGCCTTCATGCCCACCGGAGTGAGTTCTTGTCATAACCGTGTCTCCCCATGTCGTTCACGGGGAAACTGAGGCTGGCCCCCGGCTTATTGATGGGGAAACCAAGCTGGTAAGGGACGGAGGCCGGGCTGAAACGTGCCAAGGGACATTCTAGCCCAGAGCAGACTCCGTCCCAGCCCGCTGGCCAGGCCCTGCCCCGAGTCACACGCTGCCCGGGAGCCAGGCCGCAGCCCCCTCACCTGTGCACCTCCAACAGTCCCAGCAGAGACGAGATGACCAGAAAGGTCTGCTCCCCCAGACTGCACTTCTTCCTGTCCTTTCTTTAGGGGTGATTTGTCTGTTGAAATGGTAGGGTGGTTCAGTGGCAGGCGGACTCTCTGACTTGGGACTTGAGCTGCCGCCCACACACCCACAGGCTCGCTGGCCCAGGGGTGAACGCGGCCTGCAGACGTGGTCACAAAGGCGTTCCCGCCCGCCGATGGCCCGAGCGAACGGCAGATTCTTTCCTTGTCGCTTCAGAGTTCGGGGTTTGCTCTGCGGTAGCCATCCCGGATCAGGGACACCCTCACTGTCAAGGCCCCGGCCGTCATAGAAAGCGTCGTGCGCGTCCGAGCCGTCGGGCCGCCTGTGTGTAGAGACTGACCCGGTTCGTGTCCCCCTCCTCCAGGTCCGTGAGAAGAGAGGGACGAGGGCGAGGAAACGAATCCGCGAGGTGCAGCCTCGGACTCCTGCCTCCTGCGAGAAGCCGCCCGCCCGCGGAGTCGGAAGATGGCGCGCCCCGGCCTCCTGCTGTGCCTGCTCGGGGCCACTGTCCTCTCCCTGCTGGCTGGGAGTTCCGCATTCCTGTCACACCACCGCCTGAAAGGCCGGTTCCAGAGGGACCGCAGAAACATCCGCCCCAACATCATCCTGGTGCTGACGGACGACCAGGACGTGGAGCTCGGTGAGCACCCCAGCCCGCGGTGGCACCTACCTGGGGCCACGAGGGCCGTCTGCTGGGGCTAAGGCTCCCGATGTGCCATAGAGGTCACTTGTAATGGATTTAACCAAGTCACTGGCATTGCCCCACACCTGTGGATTTTGCAGCTGGGTCCTCAAGGTTAGGGGCGCCACCCTTTTCCCGGTGCAGCACCTGCCCGGGTTTCTCTGCCGTCTGGAGGAGAAGACACGTTCAGGCCAATCTGCATTTTCATCCCATGCCTATCGGGTACCTGCTATGGGCCTGGCACTTCAGTAATGAGTAGGGAAGACACAATGCCTATTTTCACGGAGTGAGGGGGACGGATAATCAGCAGGAGTGTGAGTTCACGTGTGAAATAAGTTCAGGGACGCGTGCTCCTGTGAAGGTGACAGGGGCGCCGTGCCGGGTGGGGTGGGGTCAGAACTACTTTGGATTGGTAATCAGGGAGGGGCTCTGAGAGAGGGTGCTGTTTGAGCTGACACTGCACGTGTGAGCTCACACGCACGCACACTCATGCATGCACACACACTCACATGCACACACACTCACATGCACGCACACTCGCACACACACATACACGCACACACACGCACACTCACGCACACACACTCACATACACGCACACTCATGCACGCACACACACTCACATGCACGCACACTCGCACACACACTCACATGCACGCACACTCACACACTCACATACACGCAGTCTCAGCAGCTGTGGGTGGGCTCAGCTTTCCCTGGAGGCATTGGAAGCAGGGAACCACCCCTACTGGCAGTGACCTGACTCAGGAGGAGAAGCTGGTCACCTGGTGTACGGGTGTCCTGGGTGAGCCTTTGCGACCCAGTGTCCGATTGTGGTGAAGATCCAACTGCAAATCTATACCCCCTTTTGGATCCGTAATTAAAAACATGAATCAGTCTTTTAACTGCCAAGAAGAGGTGATTTACATAAATCTAAGTCAGTCCTTGTAATGATTTGTATTAATGATCACAAGTATAGATTTTTCTCAGGGACCTTATCAGCGTGAAAAGGAGATGCAGCCAGGAAGCAATCGGGACCCAGAGCTTTTATTGACAATCTGACACGTGTATCCCTGACTCCCTGACACCATTTAGCATGAGCCACGTTTGATAGCCACGGGGAGTCTGCAGACCTTGGCCATAGGGACGTGAGGTTTGTTTCTGGCAGAATTTTGCAGGTAGCACCTGGACCTCAGAGCACTTTGGTCTTGTCTGGTGGGGCCCCTCAAAACTGTTTTGATCATGCTGATCCCTGGGACCACCCTGGACTGGATGCTCATGCATTCACTCAGCAGTTATTTAGTGAGCATTTCCTCTGCATTGCACCATGCTGGCAACTGGAGGACTGAGGAAGGATCATTCTAGAAAGAGGACAGAAAAGATAGAAGTGCCGAGTTAGCAATGAGCTTAGTGGGTTGGGACTGGAAGCATGCCTGTGAGCGGGAGTGGACGGAGCCGGCGGATAAGGAGAGAGAGATGAGGCCGGGAGTCATCGGGGCCGGGTCCTGTGGGGCCTTGGGGCTGCGCTGAGGGCTTTGAGCTTTATTCTTAGTGAAGTGGACATGGACTGGGGGCCTCAAGCTGCGACCTGCCAGAGGAGTTCCAATAGGATCCTTCTGTTTTGTTGAAGTTCAGTTGCCGAGAGCAAGAACAGAGATGGAGACACCTATGAGGAGGCCTGGCAGTCACTGGGCAGGCGGCGAAGGAAGCTGGGGCCCGGGGTTGGGGGGCGCAGTGGAAGGGTGAGACGATGGCAGATGGGCAGGAGGGGGCAGTTACAGGAAAGTCGGGCATCCAGGGTGACTCCCAGACTTGGGGCCTGCACCAAGGTGAGTGATCGAACACTCATTCTCGGGGACAAGACACGTTCACTGCAGCAGCGTGGTCTCACTACGCCGCGTGTCAGAATCTGATTGTAAGTCTTTATCTGTGACTCTTGAAAACCGGCAGGATGTGCAGATACAAGGAATGTAATGAAGACGCGGGAGAGAGGGAGCCGAGAATCATAGCTTACTTAGGATACCTAGGTCCGCGCTCTCCAGTTCGTAGATGGAGAGCCTAAGGCACAGAGACATGAAGTTTCCTCTCGCAGGTCTAGAACATGGCCAAACAAGACTTGAGCCCAGAGCCCATGGTCTCAGCCAGTCTCTTGGGATGGCTGTTGAGTTGTTTCTAGACTGTGAGTGTGTGTGTGTGTGTGTGTGTGTGTGTGTGTGTGTGTGTGTGTGTGTTTTCACTGGTGCAGACACGGTGGCCAGCAATGTCTTTTTACATGCATCCTTGCACACCCAGGCGCGAGTTTCTGAAGGATGGGCTCCCGCAAGTGGATTGGTAGGTGGCGGGTTTAGAGCCCTGGTGTTTCAGGGCATCTGCCAGCCCCGTCTGCACCACTCGCTTGCATAGCTGCCTGCCTGCGAGTCTTCCAGCACCTCCAACGGCAGGACTGGCTTTTGGAGCAGGCTGCCCTTCTTTCAGGAGGTGAGGGAGGGGAAGGTGGCCCTGGGGGGCAGCAGGGGATGAGCTTTTTATAAACCACTAGACAGGCCCAGATCAATAATGCATGTTCCCAAAAAGGCCAGCACATTATCTCACAGTCCGTGACAACTGGCACGCAGAGGGTGGCCCTAAAAAATTTATCATCTGCTATTTTCTGCTCATCCGTGAGGCAGTTCCGACGGTTCTTGGGTCTGGAGACTTCTCGACTAAGATGATTCCAGGCTTTCTTCCAGTCTCGGGGCGGAGAAGAGCTGTCCATCAGAATTAGGGTCCGGTTGAGAAAACTGGTGTGGGACAAGCACCAGAGAAGGGCCTGCCGTCCTGTTTCCTAAGTGCAACGGGCTGGGGGAGGGAGAGCTATAGGTTCACTTCCCTTTCCTTATATGCATCTGGCACACCTCCCTGAGCTGTCACACACGTGTCAAATACCCACATGGGTCAGTAAGTGGCCTCAGTTATCAATAAATTTTCAAGGCCATTGGGAAAGTCCCTGGGTTCGGATGACCCTCGGACACCAGCAGGGTCCTGGCTGGCCTTCTTCACCAGGAAGGTAGCAGACGGAGAAGCACACGGAGGCCAGGTTCTTGTTGGCATGTGTCTTTGAGGCAGAAAGGCCATGAACCGGTGACCTCTGCCAGGGTTTACCGATCTGATTCAATGCAGACAAACCTCTGGGGTGAGCCTCAGGGGCCCTAGCGGGCTCTGAGACACCGAGATGAGTTAGAATGGTCCTTGACTGGAGCAGGAGAAGATTTGTAGCATCCCAGTGCCGTCTGCTCTATTGTTAGAAACTTTCTTTAATGGGCCTTACTTTTGGACAGAGGACTGTGAGCAGAAGGACAGGGTGAGGTGAGGTCTGTGAGGCAATCGGTGGCGGTGGGAGGATGCGTCACACGGGACCTTTACATGAGGGCAAGGACTTTGGCTTTCTGAGTGGCATGGACAGCAGTGGAGGACACTGAGCAGAGGAAGAAGCTCATGTGATTTGCGTTCATATGACCCCTCTGGCTATTACATAGAGAACAGACCGAAGAGAATAGACTAAGTAAGACAGAGGCCCAGTGAGGGGTCTACTGCAAAGGTCCAGGCAGGAGATGGTGGAGACTCAGACCAGAGTGGGGGACAGGGAGTCACATGCCACACGTGGTCAGAGGATGGAGCTAAGATGTGCTGACGGGTCTGATGTGCAGCGGGGGAGAGAGAGAAATAACCCGAAGATTTTGACCTAAACATCTACAAGGAGGGAGTTTTCCAGTTACGGAGAAGGGGAACGCTGTGGCCGGGAGCTCAGTCCTGGACCTTTGCAGATGCCTGTGAACAGCCAAGAGGAGCTGTCCAAGGGCAGCCGGCCTTCAAAGTCACAAGTTCAAGGGGGAGGCCCTGGCCTGGAGCAGGGGACGGTGGGAATCGCAGGCAGACTGGTTGCCTGTTGGTGCTCCGCTGGGTCCGAGACCCTCACCAGAATCTCAGAGGGGTCTGTGACCCTAAAGTTGCCGGCCCCCAATCGGGAGGGCTGCTTGTGGGGGGGGATAAGATCAGCTTTTGAGAGAAGGGCCTGGAAGGGTGTCTGGCCAGGCGCTTGTTTTCCACTTTCCATCTGTGAGCATAAGGAAACCACACCCTGAGCTGCAGACTGATATCCAGAAATCAGCTCTGAGTCGCAGGCGTGGGGTACGCTGCAGGGGCCAGATGGCGGGACGCCCAGGAGCGTGTGCCCAGATTCGCAACGCCGGGTCGGCGGTACGTTCCACCGCGGCCTCCCTGAGACAGCAGCTCCTGGCACTCCTGCCGCCGCTCTCCAGAGCTGGAAAAACATGTCGACGCAGGTTGTCTCAGGAAGAAGAGAGGCTCGTCGGGCCCCACCCTGGCCTTCAGCTTGCCGGGCGCATTCCACCCGCTTGCTTTTTCTTCAGTTCAGCAACACGTGGGAGATCACTTAAGTTCTGGAAGCTGAGTGGATCAGGATTAAGTTTGGCCGCATGTAAAAGAAAATATGAAATAGCAATGGCTTCAATTGGATAGCATTTTGCTTCTCATTTGCATAAATTTATCTGGAAGTTGGCAGTCCAGGGCTGCTGTGGTGGCTACAAGGTCACCAGGGACCCAGGCGCCTTCTCTGCCTTTCTCTTCTACGCTGCTTACTGTGTGGCTTCCATGTTCAAGGTCGTCTCATGGATGTCTGGGATGAGGACCTTAGAAGGAACTGATGTCACATACAAGACAGACAAAACTTACTGACTTAGCCACACCGTCTCAGCATGAAATGTGGGGCACACTCAAATTTGGGTTGTTCAGGCAGGGTGTGAACAAATGTGGGGGAACCACTAGTGACAGTGCAGCACCCAAGGTTAGTGAGTAACGAGGGGTCACCCCTACCCCACAACCAAGGGGAGCAAGTGGTTACTGGAAACTGGAGACACAAAGGGCCACCCAACTGGAACTGTCACCCTCTGTTGACACCACAGGGAAGGAGATGGCGGGATCCATACCCCAACCTCAGTTACCTCTTTTGCCGATCCCCTGCCAGGGCTCCCCCAAACCCAGCCCAAAGCCACAGTGTAAAGCTCTGTAGCTCCCTGGGCGACAGAGCTGGGTGGAGAGGGTGGGGCCGGAGAGCCAGGGAGGACCTCTCCCACATGTAGTAGCTGCAAGATAGTCTGGGAAATGTAGTTTCCTCGCTAACTGCATTGAAGATGAAAATCCCGACCTGTTCAGAAGGAAGAAGGGGAAACATATTGGTGGGCACCCCAGGGTCTCGGCCACACCAGAGGTCAGGAGCAAGGGGCCCAGTGAGGGGCAGCATTCCTAGCAGGGACAGTGGGGTTGCGTGACGGGCACTGCCCCGTGGGGAGAAGACGTTCACAGAGGACGTAGGGGACAAGCACTTCAGGCAGCAGGACGAGTACGAGAGCCATGTGGTAGGAAGGACAGCCAGCAGGTCCTGGGGCCTGAGTGGAAGCATGAGGGCAGAGAGGAGATGGGGGAAGGCCAGCGGAGAGTCCCTGAAGTGTTCTGAGCAGGTCACATGTTCATGACTCACGTCTCAGTGGCTCATGCGGCTGTCGGTGGAGAGGGGCTGGCCCCGGGACAAGAGGGAGACCAGTTGTCCAGGTGGGAGGTGCTGGGGGCGCTGCGGAGGGAGCAGGTGGAGGTGGATGGAGCAGGTTCTGTTCTGTTCTGTTCTGTTCTGTTCGGAAGGTCGGGCAGACAGGGCTTGTTGATGGAGCGCAGGTGGGCAGGGAGGAGAGGAGAATCAAGGATGTCTCCTAGGTTTTGGGCTGAGCCATTGGGCAGATGGTGGCACCGTTTAGAGATGGGGAGCCCAGGGGAGGAGGGACAGGTTTTCGGACTGTGCGCAGACATCAGGCCGCTTTGCAAGCCTCACCCACCAGGCCCGGGGCTAGGCACCCGGCTCTGCGGAGCCCACCCTGGAAGAGGGACAAAACACCCTCAAGGTCCCTCATGGTTGAATGAACAGCCTCTGCCAAGGCAGTGTGTTGGAATTACAAGTGAAAGGAAGGTTTCTGGGTGGAGCTTCTCAGAGAGGAAATGACCAGTGATTGCTGAGTGCCATTGATTTATACGGGTGACCAGCCCTTTCCCAGGGTCCCTCTGCCACCGCCCCTCCATGGAGAACGACCTTATCAGAATTTTCTCCCAGAAGCTTCTGCCGCCAGAGCCAGCAGAAGGCAGAGGAGAAAAATTAACATCATGATCTCTCTGACGGTCCAGTGTTCATTAATGCAGTTCCAGTACCGCCTCTTGGACATCTGCTTAATTGATTTGGGGTTTAGGAACCAATTTCGAGCCTCAGCTTTTCTGAGCTAAACCCAGACATGACATTTGACTTGGTTTGGTAACATCCAAGCATCAGGCATGGCTTCCCCTTGGGCACCGCCGTGAGGCCCCCTGGTCTGAGAAGCAGGTCCTGGGAACCCGGTGGCATCATTCTGAACCGAGTTGCCAAAAGGCAGCGGTGAGCTCATTCCAGCCCAAGCTTGAGAGGCCCCAGCGAAGCCTTCGCAAAGTGGGTGGGCAGATGGGTGTCGTGGGATCGATGCTGCGTTTCTGCAGAACTCATGTGCCATCATGGGGGCGTGGGCGGGGCCTCCCCGGCCCATTAGCATCAGAGAGAGGTGTCAGGGTGACCTCACCCCTGGCCCCGGAGGTGGGAAGGTTAGATCATGGAAAGAACCACTGTGTTCGCCTGTGTCCCCGGTTTATGTTGGACAAAATGAGCTTTGGTGGGCCGGCTTGGCTTCGTTTTAAAACACTGAAAACCGGCCCGTTTGTTTCTGTGTGGCTGCGGCTTCCAGGTTCCTCCCTCCCCCAGGGCCATCCGTCTGCATTAGGGCTGTGCTGGGCAAGGAGGTTAGATCGTACGTTTTTGCGTTCCAGATGTGGCTTCCTAGCGCCTCGTCGCCATGGCAGTTTTAATAAAGCAGGTTACTGTCCCCAAGGGGAGGCTTAACATGTAGGGCTTCGTATGCACAGATGCCGCTGTCATTTCGAGGCATTGTTAAATTGGGCTTCAATAGCGGTTGCCACGGCTCTCCTCCGGCAGGGGTGAGTGCGCCGAGCAGGCACGCACAGGGCGCTCCTGGTCCAGAGCGGCCAATCACTCATTTCCCCTAAAATGAGCGGGGTGGAGATATAAGCACTTGGAGACCCTGGTTTTGAGCCCATTAAAAATAAGAAACGGTTCTAGAAGCTTGTTTGTTTTTTGCCAACGCAGCATTTGGAGCTGCTGACTGAGAGTGAATTATTCGCCAGGTGGCGGCCTCCCCGCTTTCCAGAAGGTTCTGACAGGTCAGGGGAGCGGCCTGCTTTGTCCCCTTTCTGCAGTCTCCAGAGACTGAGAGCAGCTGCCTCCTCCTTTCTCTTCATAGTTTGTGAAGAGCAAGCAAAGTGTTGGTTCTGCCTGGACTGCCCTAGATTCATGTCTTCCAGAAATATTTATTGAGCACCTACTACATGCCAGGCACTGTCCTAGGTCTTGGGGCTGCCAGGCACAGTCAGTAACTTCACAGCCCTCATGGCGCTGACATCTGGGGCTGCAGGGGAAGGACAAGACCAATAGGTAAAGCCATGTAATGTGTTAGATAATACGTACAGAGTTGAACCTGTAAAACGAGGAAGAGGATATGAAATATCCAGGCAGGTGTGTTAAATAGTGGATGTGGTGGGCTGAGAAGGCCTCCCTGAGAGGAGAACTTTTGAGCAGAAACAGGAAGGGGGTGAGGGTGCAGGCCATGGAGGTGCTGGGCAAAGGCACTTCCGATAGGAGGACAGCCTGTGCAAAGGCTCTGAAGTAGGACTGAGCCAGCGAGTCTGAGGACAGCGACGAGGTCTGGTGGCTGCAGGGTGAACCGGGGGGGGGGAGGGGTCCCACAGGGCCTGTAGACAATGACCAGGACTCTTGTTCTCAAGTGCATGAGAGCCATAGAGGATGCAGGAGAGGAGGCACCCTGGCTGCTCCACAGGCAAGAGATCAGCCAGCAAGCAGCTGACTAATTCGGAGGAAAGAGGGTGACCGCCAGCCCAGGGAGGAGACGACAGGGCTCTGGTGTGGCTGTGCTTTGAAGGAAGAGCAACACGCTTTGCTGATAGACTGGCGTGGGGACATCCTTGCCAAAGGAGAGGAGCTGCGGGAGGAGCCAGGAGTGGACGGGTGACATCAGGAGCTGGGCTTGGGGTCTGCAGTACCCGGGGCATCTGGGAGACAGCCAGGTAACGTCACTGAGTTGACAGTTCCGGGTTGCTCCAAGCCAGTGTATGCCAAACACCAACCACCCCTTTACCTCTCCACTGTTTTCACAACATCTACGTGCCACCTGAACTATCTACTTAAAAAAAAAAAAAAAACAAAAACATTGCTGTAATTGTTCTGCAAAAAGAATAAGATTCCACTACCCTAAAGGAGAGAAGCCAGCATCACTTGCCCAAAACGGAAGGAAAGCAAAACCGTGCAATCACATATAATCTAACGCTGCCGCCCACCCAGAGCCCCAGGTGGGTGGCCAGCTCTCTCCCTGTTGATGTGTAGGTGTTAAGGACATAGCAGTGCCAACCCAGGACTTTCTCCTGGAGTTTATCAGGCATGAACAGGAATCATTTTCCCGCCACTGGTGTCCCTGGTGTTTGGTGCTGTGACCCTGTGCTGCTCTCACTGCTGGGGTGCCAGCTACAGTCCCCTCTGGGATGACTCAGGGACCAGATACACCTACAGTCCAGGGACTCTTCTGAACCTTGTTGAAGCCAAGAGTCGATCAAGTACACAAGGACCTCTGTGCACTTCTTGGTACAATGTCACCGCCTCCCACATGATGTAAACTGAATGTTTCCTAAACTTGGCACCTGGCACCCACCTCTCCCATTGGACAAGCCTGGGTTCCAGTGCTCACGTCCCACTTCCCCAGCTCTGTGGCCTTGGTCAGTCATTTAGCTCCCTGCACTCAGTTCTTCTGTTTTAAATGGGCTGTTGGGATGATTAAGTGAAACAAAGTGTGTATGTACCTAGCACGGTGCATATGACAACATTCAGCCAATGACGGTCACCACATTAATGATGATGATGGTGATAGCGATGGATATATAACACTGGCCTCTACCCCAGGGACCAGTTGGAGCTGTCTCAACAACTAAGTCACATTAGGAGTTGCAAAACCAAGGTCTTCAGGTAGTGTGGATGGGCAGAGTTGGGGTAAAACTAGAGGGAGTGCTGGGGAGTGGGGCTGACTAGAGAGCGCATGCGCTGTTGAGTGCCATTTAAATCACATTTTTAAAGTCCACTGCACAAAACACACACACACACACACACACGTACACACACGTTCCTGGACACAAACTGGCTTGGGCTCCAAATTTTTGGTTCCTTTAGCAGATATATATGCCAGGTACTTTTCTAGGCTTGAGAATATGACAATGCACAATGTCGGCCTAAATCCCTGGCCCCGTGGAGCTGTTGGGGGTGGGGGGGGGGGCACTTGCAGGACGCAAACAAGTCCTGGAAGTAACTCTGGTGCTTGAGGGTAGTCGCTGCTCTGGGGACAGGTGGAGCAGGGACAGGAGTGGGAGGGGCTGAGAGGAGGGATGACATACGGGGCCAGGGAAGGCCTCTCGGAGATGGTTGATGTTTGCCCCGTAACCTGAAGGAGGTCAGAAGGGAGCACCCAGGCAGAGGGTACCGCTAAGACAAAGGACATGAAGTGGCAACGTGGCCAGGCTTCAAGCTGGGCACCTCAGGGCATGACCTTGATATCTTGATTTGTGGTTTTTAAAAACCCCAGGTGGAAGGATCCAGAGGGCCCAGCTCCCCAGGAGCAGCCGGAGGCTGGCGAGGCCCCCTGAGACTCGGACCCTGAGACAGTGCCACGCTCCACCGGGTTCTGGCGAGTTAGCACCAGCTGGTTGAGGGTGGCCTGGAAAAGCCCACCCCTCCACCCCCTCCAGACGGAATTCTCACACCTGGTGGGAAGCCTATAATTGCCCCCCAGTTACAGCCGGGACCCTCGGGACGTCTCAGGAGGGCACGTGACCTTGACACAGAGGTTCCCACAGTTTCAGGGCCTGATGATTCCTATTGAAACACAAAGCCGGTTCTCCCCTCCACCCACTGGGGGTGACCTTGGCCCAGAGGCTCGGGGAAACACGTCTGGTTTCAGGAGGGCGTCCCTTGTAAAACCACCTCAGTGCTGGGCTTGAAAGGGCAGGCCTTGCCCTGTCTCCTTCAGCCCCTCGGGGAGTTTTTACAGAGCTCATTTCTGTATTCGGGGGTGGGGGGGCGGCAGGCAGGGGCCGGCACCCGGAATCCCCCAGGACTCTCACTCCAGGAGAGGCAGATCATAAACCAGCAAACCAGTAAAAAAGACATTTCAGAAGCAGATAAATGCTAAGAAGAAACAGACACTGGTGTGACAGTTAGTAAGCCGGGAGCAGGTGGGGACAGCCAGGCCTTGCCGGGGAGGTGACCTCTAAATTGAGATCGGAATAATGGGACAAGCCCGCCAAGGCCAAGTCTCAGCATGAGAGTCCCGGGCAGAGGCAATAGCAAGTACAAAGACCCTGGGGCAGGAATGAGCTTGGAACCTTGGAGAAACCACGGGAGAGACCAGGGCAGCCAACTGAGCTGGGGCAGGGGCGATGAGGGCAAAGAAACACAGCAGGTGGGTTGTGGGTGGGGGTCCTGAAGAGTCTTTTGGGCCACAGGAAGGAGATCAGGTTTTCTGCTGCAATGGGAAGCGACTGAATGGCTCTCAGCGGGAAAGAAACGTGATCTGGGTCTGCCCCCGGGAAGCTCTGGCTGTTTCCTCCTGTGTTTGGCGGAAAGCGGGGATGAAGAGCTGTAGGAGTCCGTTCGCTCATGGCCGTTAGGGGTGCTGAGGGGGTTCTCATGAGTTCTCAGGTCCCTAGGGGGTTCTCAGTGACAGGGACCAGCAAGAAGCTCAGATGTCTGGGTGACACTGTCTCAGTTTCCTAGCTGTCCTAACGATTGCCACAAACCAGATTGGCTTAAAGCAACGGAAATGTTCTCTTGCTGTTCTGGAGACAGAAGTTTGAAATCCAGGTGTCGGCAGGTGCACGCCCGCCCCGAAGGCTCTGGAGAGAACCCTCCCTTGCTCTCCCAGCTCCTGGGGGCTCCCGGCGTCCCTTGGCTTGTGGCTACCCTCCCACCTCTGCCTCCATCTTCACGTGGCTGTCCCCTCTGTGTCTTCTTCCTTCTGTCTCAAGGACACTTACTGGTTTTCAGGCCCACCCAGTTAATCCAGAAGGATCCCCCGCTCAAGTCCCTGAAGTACATCCGCAAAGACCCCTTTTGCGCAGTAGGTCACATGCACAGATTCTGGGGTTTAGGACGTGGACGTGTCTGGAGGAGGGGGGGTGCGTCATTCCATCGGCTGCCGACCCTGAGAGCGGCAAAGGCAAGGGGGGCGTGAGGATGGCCGGAAAGGCCGACACAGGATTTGCACTCACTGTTTCCGTTCAGGCTACTAAGTGTTTGGTACCAGCCATGATGTCCAATGGCTCACCCACTCTTCACACACTTATTGAGCGCCTCCTGGGTGCCCGTCACACGCCCCGGGGGCATTGAGGAGTCAGCGCTGAGCAAGGCACCGCCTCCGCCCTCGTGGGGCCTCTGCGCAGTGGTGAGCGCGTGGGCACCTGCCCGCAGGAGGGTTTCCACACACCTGAGCTCCCCTCCCTTGCTCCGTGCTGTACTCTGCTGACAGCCTCATTGAGAAACAAGAATACCTGGTGGTGTGTGATTCAGCCCTGATAACACATGCTGCCCGTGTCATGAGAGCTCAGGGGAGTCAGAAAGCAGAGCGATCCCAGAGGGCAACTAGAGGCGCCCTTGACCGATGGGTTGGATGTGGGGAGGCGGTGTGGGGTGGGTCCCAAGCTAGAAGCTGCATGCACACAGGGGCGAGCCTGGTTCACGGCTGATGTAAAGCATTTCGGCCGCGAAGTATGGAGAGAAGGTCGGCCAGGGGCTGGCGTGACCAGATTGCACTAAGAGCAAACAATTCTTGGGCAAGTTCCAAACAAAACACAGCGTAATCCTTCCTCAAGGTACACAGTGGTTGTCTTCATATATATTTAAAGTATTAATAGCCTGTGCATATTAATACCCTGGAAAGACGATGTTCTGTTTATATGTAAAGCAGAGTTCCATTCTAACCCCAGATAACTTACAGCCGGGTTTCTGCCTACCCCCATGAGTGCCCAGTGGGACCGGGGACCCCGGGTTCTTCCTCAAGCAGGTCTAGCTCCTAGTGCCTTGCTGGCCGCAAATGCCAGTAGTCCCGTCTGTCCCCGGGGATTTCCAAATGTGCCCCGACACACGCAGGAAGGGGGGTGTGCCGCCCTGTTGAGAACCACTCAGCGCCTGCGTGCCCCACCGGGGCGCACGGCTCAGCTCTGCCGGCCGGCCGCTCACCTGGGCTCTGGTTGCAGGTTCCATGCAGGTGATGAACAAGACCCGGCGCATCATGGAGCGGGGCGGGGCGCACTTCACCAACGCCTTCGTGACCACGCCCATGTGCTGCCCCTCGCGCTCCTCCATCCTCACCGGCAAGTACGTCCACAACCACAACACCTACACCAACAACGAGAACTGCTCCTCGCCCTCCTGGCAGGCGCAGCACGAGAGCCGCACCTTCGCCGTGTACCTCAACAGCACGGGCTACCGGACAGGTGAGGAGAGCCGCGGGCACGCGGGTGGGCAGGGGCCTCCGGAGGGCACTGGCGTCCTGACCTCGGACCATATCCCTCCCGGTGTGGTAGGTGGAGAACTTTCTTGTATGGAAACGTTGTGCATGTATTTCTAGATGCATTCGAAAAATGCAGACTGATTCACCTGTAGAAAGTGACCTTTTTGAGGGAATTTGAGTTAAGAAACTGCGTCTGTTTAAAATATGCAATGCAGTACGGAGAGGCCAGCACCCACGCATGAGTCTGCATTCTCCGTGATTTGTGCTGTGAAAGCCATCAGGGACTGATTTATTGACTTCAAACCATTAGCATGGAAGAAGTTTCCAGAAGAACATTGGGCTGGGGGATGGAGTTAAAACTGGTGCGGGGAATGGAGGGGAGTGTGGATTGTGTGGCTGCACTAGGGAATGGCGTGGACTGTTTGTCTGCTCTGCCCAGTGTGCTCCGTCTGTCCTTCCATCAGTGCAGGAGTGTTGTGTCCTGGGTGAGAGTCAGCAAGGCTTCCTGTGTGTGTGTCTTGGAGGAGGCACTTTGGTGGGTTCTGAAGTCTCACCTCCCGCGCCGGGTGCTTGAGACAAAGGCACAGTTACAATCACTTACCTCTGGGACCATTGCACAATCCTCCAAACTCAATTAATTTGGCTTGCTTTAATTAAAAATAAATAAATACTCCCCACCTTGGCTAAGGAGCCAAGGCAGTTGTGAAATCCGATATTAAGGCTCAGATGTTGCAACTCCAGGAAGTTGTGTCCCAGCGATCAGGGGCTTGTTTGGGTGGGATGACATGAGAGACGGACCGCTGCCTCCCTCAGCTTGGTTCTGGGGGCTGCAAGCACGTGTCAGGGAGGGGAGAAAGCTGGTGAGGTGCGTCTTCCTGCAGACTGATTCCACTGCCAGAATCACCCAGAAAGTGGGTCCTGCTGTGAGCAGTGGGAAGGACACTCCATCCAGTACACATAACCCTGTTGGTCTTGGGTAAGAGTTTACCAAGGCCCATCGTGCAGGTGGTTGCAGGGACCTGAACATAGATGGACGAGGCAGGACAGAGGGGCCTGCTACAGACCAGAGGTACCTACTGAAAGGTGACATCTGTCACTGAATCCAGATGCAGCAGGTCCTCAGATAACATCGTTCCATTGTAGCATCAGTGAGAGGCTGTGGGAACTTCACTCTTGCTTCTATCAGCCTGTGGTAACATGGATTTCCCTGTACATTATTTCCCTTTAAGTTGCAGAACTATTGACGACATTAGGACTTACTGTAAGTACAGCTATTCATGCTCAGGGTTGCCAACCTTCAACTATTTCTAATCCGAATTTTTTGCCGAAATCCACTGATGAAAAAAAATGTGGGCAAAGCTCAGTGTAAACTGTGGGCCAAGCCAAACACGTCTGAGGGCTGCGTGTGGCTCACAAACCCCTTTTTACAACCTCTGGCTGAAAGGCCTGGGTGGAAACCTTTAGCTTTGGGTGCCAAAGGAACCGTAAGGGCCCTACAAGTGTTCTCGTCACCTTCCCTCATTTGACAGCCATGACAATGGCAACCCAGAAGAGAGATGTGACCAGAGTCATACAGTGAGGTGCTTGTGGCATGATCAAAATGGAAACAAGTCCCTGGGAATTCAAAGTGGGTATGGAAATTGCATTCGTCAGATTCAAAGGAAACACACATCCTGCAATATCTTGGGGGCCCCTGGTGGGAGCCAAAGCCTAGTGTTTCAGAATCATACCGTTGGTGTAAGGAAAGGAACCATCTCTCAGGACCATTCTTCAAGAGGGAGTTCCCACATTTTATCCTTGAATTTACACCAATCACCAGAAAGCTGTTTCGCCAAAGAACTGCTTTCATCCTACTATGTGTAATTATCATACCTTCAATGAGGACTGGGAGCCATACACAGAACATTTACATTTTTTGTAAAACTGTCACTGAAAATTGTATTCATTATAGTTAGATTGCCCCTCTATATGATGGAAAGGAACCCCAATCCAACCTGATTTGCAGAACTCAAAACCCTAAAAATGTCCAACTGTTCTAAAGAACTAGTATGTTCCTCGTCGTTAAATAACAAGAGCTGTGTACCCTTTATACTTTCTTTCTTTGCCCTGGCAGCCAGGATGCTCAGATTTGAATTTTATATTAAGTTGCTGCTTAAAGCGAAAACATTTTAAAGATACAACTACGTAATATTAGTTATACTGGTCAGTGTCAGTTGATTGACAAAAATAACAAAAAGCTGTAATGAATTCAAAATCCCTCTTAGATGAATTTGATTTGTATGACTCACATTAGAATGTATGAGGGCTGTCTGGAAAGTATCCAGCCAGGTAACCGTTCTCGTTATATTGACAGTGGCTGGATTGTTTGCAGACAGCCCTCGTATATTAATTTTGGAGTCGCCTAAAAATCGTTTGGTCAGCGATTCTTGCTGTCTTTAGACACACTGAACCTTGCATTCCTGTGGATATCTAGGCCAGTTGGTTGAGTTGGATTTAAGTTTGGCTGTGATTAAATCTCCTTGCTAGTAATTTGTTCTGATTTTCTATTCATGATTCAGTCTTGGTAGATTAAATGTTTGTAGGAATTTATACATTTATTCTAGAGTGTCAAATTTGTTGGCATGTAATTATTCCTAGTAGTTTCTTAGGTTCCTTTGTATTTTTGTGGTATCAGTTGTAACATCACCTCTTTCATTTTGAGTCCTCTCTTTTTCTTGGTGAGTCTACCCAAAAGGTGTGTCTATATTGTTTATCTTTTCCAAGAACCAGCTCTTAGTTTCATTGATCTTTTCTATTGTCTCTATAGTCTCTAATTCATTTATGTCTGCTCTGGTCTTTGTCATTTTCTTTCTTCTACCAACTTTGGGCTTCATTTGTTCTTTTCCTAGTTCCTTAAGGTTGATAAAATTTGGTTATTTGAGATTTTACTTACTTGTTGATGTAGGCATTTATTGCTAGTCATTTCCCTCTTAGAACAGCTTTTGCTGCATTCATAAGTTTTGGTGTATTGAATTTCCATTTGTTTCAAGGTATTGTTTTTTTATTTATCTTTTGATTTCTTCTTTGGTTGTTTTTTAGTAGCATATTGTTTAGTCTCCATATATTTTGTGAATTTTTCAGTTTTCTTCTTGTAACTGCTTTCTAGCTTCCTACCATCATGGTCAGAAAAGATTCTTGATATGATTTCATTTCCTTAATTTTATTAAAATTTTATTTGTGGCCTAACATATATCCTGGAAAAGGTTACACATTCACTTGAGAAGAAAATGTATTCTGTTGCTTTTGGATGGAATGTTCTGTATATTTCTATTAAGTGTTGTTTAAGGCTGGTATTTGCTTATTTTCTGTCCAGATGACCTATCCATTGATGAAAGAGGGATATTAAAGTCCCCTACTATTCTTGTATTGCCATCTATTTCTCGCTTTAGGTCTCTAATATTTACTTTATATATTTTAAGTGCACCTAAATTGAATAGTAACTCAGCTGCTTTCTATTTCTCCTTATTTCCCATTGATGAGATAAGTCATATGAGCACACATGACTGCAAATGATCCTGAGGAATGTAGTCTTTATTCTAGGTGGCCATTTGTCCAGCTAAAAATTTTTTTACTGTGGGAGAAGAAGAAAATGGATACTGAGGGTAGACAAAAGTCACAGCCACAGTAACGGTTCTCACCGTTTGTGTATGTGATACTCCTTTGAATACAGAAGGTCAACCTGAATTATGGAAGGCTAGAACCAAAAAAAAACATTCCTTAAGTAGACCAATTGCGGACTAACATTCCATAGAAATAATGTTTTTAATATATTTAGGTAGGTATTTTGAAAACAACCTTATTTTATGTTACATCTAACAGTTTTAAACAAACTTTAGGTTATAATTGTCACTAATGTATTGATTATTTAAGCAAATGAATTGATGAAGTGTTATTTGAGGGCAGGTATAATTTGTCCCAACAAATTTAAATGATAACACAATATGATATCCTTTACTTCACCTTCAGTTTTCACAGCAAAATCATAAGGAGTCTTTTTGCAAAAGCTTTTGAGGGTTTGATCAGTTTTCCCAAGGGCCTCTCTTAATCCTTTGACACCTGAATCTTCCCCTGTGAAGTACTTACTACTTCATCATTATTTCCGGCAGTCTCTTCTTCAGTTGCCTCATAGACCAGATTATTGTTTGTCAGTGGATTTGCATGTGCTTTGAGCTGTTCTCCAGCATCACTTTAATTAATTTCACAGAACTTTGCATCTTTTACAAGATTTGCAGTTTCATCTTGCAGTCATCTTGCTTTGTGCTGCCCCATGTTTGCAGTAGAGATTCACAAAGGATGAGTGAGAGATGTTAAGTTTAAGCAGGATAAATATCAATTTGTTCATGGATATTTCTGTGTGTTGGCTTCCTCTAACTTTGGGGACTTCGTTCTCAAATATAAATATACCTTTGACATGATAACTTGTATCCTCAGTTTTTTAGGACACTTCAGCTACCCTGGCTGTGCTCTCTTATATACCCACGAGTCAAAGTTACATAGTGTTTTTGAAATGAGATGCCTCCCAGCTCTTTTACAAAGCAGTTGAAGGCAAAGGCTCTGCCTGGGTTTGAGTATGGAGTTCAATCACTTACTAGTTGAGTGAATTTGGACAAGTTATTTAACTTCTGTATCTTGGTCGCCTCAACTAAGGATAAGAATTTTACTTAGCTCATAGGGTTTTGTGAGGATTAACTGTGTTAGACCAGTGATACATAGTTAAGCACTTAAGAAATGTTAGTGATGATGGTGATGACGATGATTTTTACATGTAGTAGAGCATCACACACCTCATCCAGATCAGTGTCCCGATGCATGTCACAGTAAAGTTACCTTGGAAGGTAGACATACCAGAGGTGCCAAAAAAATGTATGTATGTTTTAAGTGATGTTATCTATATATTACTTTTCAAAGTTCAATTGAATTACAGTAGCAATGTGTAGTATGAAGTGCGCTAAAAAGATGGCATTAATCAAATGAATGCTGGCATCACCATGAAACAGGCAGGACAGTCAAAGAAAATGACTGAGACACGGTTGTTGTTCAAGGGGCGCAAAACCATTTTGAAGCAGTGTTTGAAATTTAAGAACAGTGTTTGAATTTCCCCCATGTTTTCCTGACTTAACACCCCTTGACTTCTACCCATGGGGGACCTTAAAGGATGTGGTGTAGCATAGAAAACCAGCTACACTGGTGGTATTTCAGGGAGAAATTGAAATGGCACGTGCCGTGATACAAGTGGACACTTCAGTCAACGTTGCTCAAGCGGTAGTTCGCCGTCATCAGAAGTGTCTGGCACTGATGGTCACCACGTGGAACACCTCTTGTCATTGCAGAAGTCCAACGTGATTTGTATTCATCTTTTGTTATCAGAATATATTGAGTCTTAAAATTTTAATATAGTTTTTTCCTTTCTTAAAAATGTGCATACAGTTTTTGACACCCTCTGTAAATTGTACACATGGGTCAAAAGAGGGCAGCACCTCTCTGGTAATCAGCAAAATGCAAATTAAGCCAACACCGCACTGTCACATCTCCCCCATGACCAGAGCAGACATTCAGAGGCCCAGTCACTCCAAATGGTGAGGATATGGGAGAAACAGGATACACTAGAGGTGGGGATGGGTACTGGCACCTCCACTTTGAAGCGCAATGTGGCGATTGCTGGCAAAGCTGAAAATGTGCATGTCCTTCCCTTCGGCAGCTCTTCTCCGGCCCTCACCCCTCAGTTCTGAGGTGCTTCCTAGTAACACTCACGGCCAGCAGATGGCCTTCAGATGCAAGCGACAGAAACCCCAACTCCAAGTGGTTTCAACAAAATACTAAACTTTTTGCTCTTTAAACTGAAAGATAACAGGCGAACTTTAGGCAGAGGCAGATCCTGTGGTTTAAGTGTCGCAGTGTTATCGTAAGGCTTGAGGTCTCAAGATGCCGATCAGCACTTCCAGGGGCTCCATGCCTCTTTCTTCCTGTCAACAGTGTCTTTTCCCAGAATGCCAAGTGGCGAGACGCTTTATGATTGGACTAGCTTGAGTCACATGCCAACTCCTGAACCAGTCACCATGGCGAGTAAATGGAATGGGCCAGTTAACTTAAGCCTACGTCACCCGTCCCTGTAGCAGCAGGTGGAGTCACTGTCCCCCCAGCACCTGGATCCCCAAATAGAGATGGAAGGCTGACAGGAAGGGTAGGAGGAAAACGTTCTACTTCACTGCTGTTGGGGGCCGGGGGCGCAGGGGGAGACCATCTTTTCCAGCCCTTTCTGGCGCGTTAGGCCGAAGGGCCCACTTTCCTCTCGGTGGGGAAATGCTTGCTTGGTCCACGCTGCCCTCTGAGCCTGGCAGTTCTGAGGCGGTTTCCCTGCCCAGCTCCAGCCATCTGGTGCAGACTGCTGTCGATGTGAGCGTTGTTGAGCCTTCTGCCCGTCTCTGGCGGTGTTCTAGAATGCGCCGAGGGGCCGGGCAGCATGCCCTTGGTTACGGGCCTGGACTGTGTGCGCCGGGGCTCCCGGACTGTGCTCGGATTCGGCCCGTCTTCACCCTTCTCCTCGCACGGAGCTGGGGACGGAGGGCGTCTGTGGGCCAGCGCTGCTCGGCGGCCGCCCTGGGCAGCCGCCCTCAGTTCCGGGGACGGAGGAGGGGACTCCGTAGCATGCCACCTGCCCTGGCAGGATGCGCGTGTGGTTTCAGGGCTGCGGGGACATGAGGGCTGGCCCGGGTCGCCTTCCTCTGCCGGTCTGTGAGGCCCTCACACCCCCTCTTCCCACCCCTCTGTTGTGACCTGCCCTCGCCCCTGCTCAGCAGCCTCCCCCACACCTCCCCTGGGATGGCTCCCCGCATTTCAAGCCCGTAAGCCTGGCACGTCCAGAACGTCCAGAACGACTTCCTGATCTTGTCCCTGCCTCCCCCGGTGCCTGTCACACCGTCCCCTCGGGCGACTCCAGGGTCTTAGTGTCCTTCTGGAGTTTTGTCTTCCTTTCACATTCCACATTCAGTCCATCTGCAAAGCCCGTCAGCTCTCCCTTCAGAATATACCAGAATCCCCCCTGCCACGGCCAGTCTGCTCCGGCCTTCTCCTCCTGCTGCTGCCCACAGCCCTCCCCCGGCTCCCCCCTCACTCGGGGTGGAAGCCCCCACGGTCACCCCAGCGTCCTAATGACCTGCCCCGCTGTCCCTCGCCCCCTGCCCACTCGCCTCCTGCCCTGCCGTCACTCCGCTCCCTCCTGTTTCTCAGACACACCAGTAGCACCTGGCACGTTCCCACTAGGGCACTTTGCACTTAATTCTGTCCTTTTCTGGAAACTTCTTCCTCTACACATGTGCATGGCCTGCTCACTCACTTCCCTCAGATCTTTGTCCAAATGTCACCTCCTCAGAGAAGCCTTCCCTGACTCTCCCACCCACAAGAGGGTTCCCTTGCCCCCATTCACCCCCTCGCCTCGTTTTATTTTCCTTGGAGCCCTTGTCACCACCTAGCCCGTATTTGTATGTTTGGCGTCCCAGCTCTCGGGCTAAACCATGGCCCCAGCCCCCTTCCGGTGCCCCCTGCCCGGGTTCCTGCTCAAACCTCCGCCCCGGCCCCTGCCACCAACGACAAGGTGTCCGGCCGATTATCATGTCGGTGGTCTCTCCTCTGCGGTGTCAGCTCCACAGAGGCGGCGGGTCCCCTCCAGCACCCGGTGCCAGGAGCGGGCCTGCCTGTCGTAGGTGCTCCGGGACAGCAGGCTGACACACGAATCTGCCCAGAGCCAGCTGCCGCGCCCTCCCCGTCTTTTCCGCGCTCCCGGCCCCCGCGCCGCCCCCTCGGCCTCCCGTCTGTCCTCGTGGCCCTTGTGCACACAGAGAAGAAAGGATGTGGGTCCCCCCGGGACACCCCCGCCGGGCCCTGTGCAGCTGCCCTGCCTGCACAATAGCAGCCTTCTCTTTGCTTGGCCTGTCCTCCGCGTTTGCTCCCCACTCTCCCTGCGCCCTGGAGCGCGCACGCACTCACCAAGGCTGCCTCCTTCCCTGCCGGCAGCCCCCCCCTGCCCTCACTCTGCCCCGCCTGTGGGTGTGACAGCTGAGCATCCTCACCCCCCCTGCAGGGGCCCATGAAGCTCCCCGTCCCTCCCCATCCCTCCCCGTCCCGCCCCTGCACCCGGGCCCCTGCCTCCCCACCGTGAAAGTCTGCACCTCGGCAGGAGCCGGGCAGCCTCTCCCAGGGCGTCCTTCAGGGCACACACGTGTCACTTCCATGTGCATCTTCAAGCTGAATTTCCGTGAACTTCAGTTGCACACTCACCCCCTTGCTCCAGACCTCCAAATGTCAAAACACGTAAAACGTGGGTGCGAGAGTCCGGAGAATTAGGCTCTGCTTCTAACTCCTTGGTGACCTTAGCTGAGAGCCACCCCCGGGCCTCCGTGTCCCCATCTGTGCATGGGAGTCGCAACACGTGTGTTACCCAAAGCCACCCAGAGGGTCGTGGGGCCAGTGCCTGTGACGGTGCGAGGAGGGGTTCCCCAGAGCTGCAGGAGGAAGGGCCACTTGGAAAGACCCAAAGAAGATGGTCACACTTCGCAGCTTTTCAAAAACTGGCTGTGAGGCCGACGGGGCGCGATTTGCACCCGTACCCAGCCCGCCCTTTTGGGCGCTCGGTCTGTGCCAGCCCGTTAGTGGGCATACTCATCTCCCGTGGCTGCCGTGACAAAGTGCCACAGGCTGGGCGGCTTCAAATGACAGAAGATGTGTTCTCTCACCGTTCCGGACGCCGAAGCCCCAAACCAAGTGGCACGAGGGCCACACTCCTGAAGGCTCTCGGGGAGAACCCTCCCCTGCCTCTTCCGCCTCCGGGTGCTTCCCGGCGGCCCTGGGTGTTCGCTGGCTCATCGCCGCGTCACTCCCATCTCGGCCTCCACGGTGGCGTCGCTGTCCCCGCCCTGCGTGTCTGGTCCAGAGCTCCCACTTCTTACAAGGACACCGCCCGCCTCCTCTGTGACCTCATCTTAACTTGATGACATTCGCAAAGACCCTATTTCCAAATAGTCACATTCACGAGGACCCGGGGTTAGAACTTGAACCTCCGCCTTTGGGGACACGAGGCAACCCACGCCAGCTGGGTTCTTTCCCACACGCACCCCATCTTCCTGGGTCCTCACAGTGGTGGGCGTTGGCCCCCATGGAAGCCGCAGACTCCGGTGAAACAGGAGCAAACCCTGCAGGCCCGGGGGGCTCCCAGCCGCGCCCCCTCCCCCACTGCCCGTGGTCCTGAGTGCGGGCCGTGCGGCCACCCCGCCCATCGGCTTCGCTGGGCATGGACCGACCGTGGAAGTCAGAATACAAGGCAGAGGCAGGCCATCTGTTCCGGGCGGACACTGGAGTACGCAGCCATGTCCTGTGGAAAATAGAGGCATTTATGGCTGGATTGTTTCCAGACAGCCCTCGCACAGCCCCCGTGTAATCCCCGTCTGCCGAGCACAAGGGGCCCGGGGAGAGCTTTCGGGGTAGGGGTGGCCTTTTGCAGTCCTCTCCCTGGCACTAGCTGCGACTCCCCTGAGCATTCCAGAAGGGCTTAGACAAGAGCCTCTGGGGCCAATACGGGAGCCACCGGGAGCTATTTAACTTTAACTAAAAATAAATCAGATTTAAAATTCTGTTTCTCAGTCACACTCGCCATGTTTCAAGGGCCCGTAGGCACACGTGGGCACCAGATGGGCTGGTACAGATACAGAACGTCTCCATCGTCGTGAAGAGTTCTACTGGACAGCCTTAGAACAGAGTGTGATTCAAGCAAACTCTTGTTGTTTGGGGGTGGGGGGAGGCACACAAAACTTTGAGAATATTATAATAATACCAACAATAATAAAAGATACCAGTTGTTATTACCGAGCGTTTACATCCCCGGACCCTGTGCCAGGCACTCAGGAGGTGGGTGCCGCCCCCTCCTCCCTCCTGTGTGTCCCCCTCCGGCCCGACCATGGCGATCTCGTTTTTCGACCCCACCTCTCCAGGCCTCCCCAGTGCATCCGGAGGCTGTGTCGGGGGGTGAGGGTTTCAGGATCAGGGGCAGCTACACAGGAGCAATCCATCCTGGGGCCCGTGGGTCCCCCCGGCCCTGCCATACACAGGTTCTTGTTGTCCGAGCATCTGGCACGTCCCGTCCTTGGCCAGTCGGGCAGTCCCAGATCCCATCTGTGCTGTCCTGGGGGACAGCAGAGTAAAGGCGAGAGGGGCTTTCTTCAAAGGAGGGGAAACTGGGCTCTGCTGCCTGCCGTGCCGTGGGAACCCTGTGTACCCAGGGAAGCCCCGTGGGGCAGGGGTCCGCACCACGCAGCCCAGCCAGACGTGCCCCCTGCATGAAGCCAGGGCTTCGGATTTGTCACCAGTGCAACATCCAGGTTTATATATGAAATTCACCAGCTTTCCCATGTGAACTCTCCGCTCTACTTTTTTAAAATAAATAAAAACACCAGGCAGGCCCCAAGCCAACACACCTGTGAGATGATGCTTCACCCACAGGCCACCGGGTTTGCAAACTTTTCTCTAACCTGGTGGTTCTCGAGGGAGCACACCGCCCCCTCGAGATTAAAAATCTATGAAGGCATTTCTGGTGGTTAAAGAGGTTGGGGGCTGCTGCTGGCTTCCTGGGGACGAGGACCAGGGACCTTTGATGTCCTGCTCTGCACAGGGAGCCCCACAGGGTCTCCAGATGACCTTGCATTCCGCATGGCTTCTCAGTTTTCTACCAGATCATTATATGGGTGGACTATTTTATGTATATTGTTGTCTGCGCCTCAACCCTAAGTCCATTTTATGTACAGACACTGAAGGTTTTTTGCAGTTTAAATACACCCTGAACCTCCCGGGAGTGGAAGTGATAAGTAAATGGAGAGAATGTTATACTGGGGAGGAAAACTTCTCCAAGAATTTCTATCCTTACTGCTGAGAATTGTTACTGATGGCAGTGTCACCTGAAGCATTTGAATTGCAAATGCAGTAGGTCCTCGTGGGTCTGCATCTGTAGCTGTCATATTCCCAGGGACTGTGTCTCGGTGCAGGCGTCCGACTCCACCATCGTGTCTCCGTGATGGATGTGCTCGAGCGTTCACTCCGAAATTTGCCTTGATTGTAAATGGCCTTCCTTTTATTTTTCTTACAGACTTCAGTTAGAGCATGTATTGATTTTTTTTTTTTTTTGAAATGATGTGCATAGGTAGCATTTGTCACCTATAAATTTCCTTTCAGGAAATTAAGGGAGCATTACAAAATATCTGTCATAGAAATTAGACATCATCCAGTGGCGTTGAGATCAGCTCTTTGAAGGATCAGCTTAGAGTCAGCTGTCTCCGAGGCCATAAACCCACTGATGGGCGGTCTCCCCAGGCCTGGTTTTAAGGGTCTGTTGTGGGTTCTCTCACCTTGCTCTGTCCCATCTGGACAAAACCACACTTTAAAGGGGCACAAAGATTTTCAAATATTGCTCATCCTGATGTTGATTAGCAGGCAGTAAGACTTGTGTCGAGGGTCAGGGGAGCCCTCCATGCCCAACCCCCAGTAATCCAGTTCCCAAGAAATAAATGGACCCCGGTCATCGTTTGCTGGACCAGGGAGTAGGCGGCTGAGGCCAACATTTACTTAGAGGCCCACAGCCTGCCCTGAGGCCTCCACCACCGACCTCTCCATCGAGCGCAGCCCAGCCTCCTCCACAGCACTGACCTTGTCAAAAACAGGGAGGCAGAACCCAGGAGCCTGTGCAGGGACGTGGGGACTGCAGCTCTCAGCCTTCCCCCCGGTTATTGGCTTGTCACTGCTTCTCCCCCAGGCAATTAGCCATTCCGCCTGTCCGCCCAGCAGCCAGCGATCAGGCCACTCCCTGTTTCCACCCCTCCCCCTCTGCTCTTAGAATAAACTCACCGCGCTCTCAGGGCTGCCAAGGCCTTGCACAGCCCCCACCTGGCACCTCTGCGTCCACAGCCCCCACCTCTCACCATGCTTTTCTAACAACACTCGTACCACCTGGCCTCTTCGCTTTTCTGCGGACGCTCCAGGGTCATAGCTGCCCTGGGGCCTCGGCACCTGTGGTCGCCTCTGCCCAGAGCGCTGCTCACACAGCTTGTTTCTTGTCTTCATTCCCCTTCCATCTCCTGCTCCCCGACCTTCCTGAGTCACTTAGCCCTCCCCACCTGTGTCACTCGCTACCACGGTCCCTGTGTGACGTTCTCCGTGAGACGTCCCACCACCTTGAAACTGTGTCAGGTCTTTCGACCTTATTTCTTGCCTGTTTTTGTTCACTGCTATACTCCCAGATCCCCAAAACAGTGCCTGGCAGGTATTGGGTACCCAGTAAAGACTTCGACAAATGGTTGACTCTTCGGTCTTGGACTTGAAGCAAGCAGAAAATGGCAACAAAATGGAATCTGGATGACTGTCTCACTTTCCCAGCATTACAACTGCAATTAGTTTGGGCACATTTAGCCGAGTCCCAGGGCTCACACGGTGTCATCAGAACCCTGTCCTTCTGCTTCTTGGATTTTCTTCCTTTTGGGTTGGCTTTATTCTTAGGAAGGGGCTCCTCTGTGATGTTAACACGGCACCCACAGGTCCCATCTTACCCTGGCTGAAAGGGAGAGGCTCTTCCAGTGCTTGTGGGGGGGGGGGGGCTTTCATTGGCTCAGCTACCGTCACGTGTCTCTCCACCCCCCAGTCACACACGCCAGGGCAGATGGAACGTCCTGATTGGTCAGGCCCACATCATGTGCCTACCCCAGTGATAGAAACAGCCCCCCTGCGTAGGTGAGACTGAGAGGAAAAGTTGGTTCCTTCAGCAGACACAGTTACCAAAAGACAGGAGAACGGGTCCTGGGCAGGAAAGCAAACCCGAATGTACTACGGAAAACAAAATCCAGCTTCCCCCTCAAGGGCAAGTGCAAGGGGTTCTCCCACCTCTCTCTGCTCCCAGCACAGTCAGGTCCCCACCTTCCTCATCTGCGGTCCCACAGGTCTCGGTTCTGGAAGACCCCCACTCTGGCATCTGATTTTACAGCACTGATGTATCACTTCATGCAACAATTTGCATTTGCTGTCTTTTTCAGAAGAACAAGATTCATGTCGTAACCTTGCAAGCAGCCCAAAGTTAAAAGGATCCAGTTACAGAACGTCAGAACTGCCCCAGCCATGAGAGCTCTGGGGCTCTGGGTTTATTTAATGCATTTCTTCCTGGGCTTGCTTCCTCAGCCAATTTGTCTGCCAAAAAAACAAAGACTTCAGCCCTGTGGCATTTCGCATCTAATATTTATAGTGTTCTAGAGTTTGCAAAAGCACTTCCTTCTCATTTATCACGTGTTCCTCGAGAGACCCAGCTCCTCCCCCAGAAAGTTAGTGGATTGTTCTCTTATGCCCAAACCAGGGGCCCCAGCAGCCAGATGACAGATGGTGAAGGTCTCACAACTAAGGGTCCTGCTGGCAGCAGGAGTGGGATTAAACCTTGGCCTGGACCAGCTCAGCGCCTAGTCTGTCCCCCTTGGGACCAAATTCAGGTTTTACAAAATGGTAGCTAACAGCCTGAATCCACACCTCAACCCCAAATGTGTTCTGTTTGCATTACAAGGTGTTTTTTAAAATCTGGAAATATCACCCAAACATCCAGATTCCAAGCTTTTCTTTTTAAAAAAATTTTAAAAGGCGATGATGACCTCACCCACAGTGGCCAGGTAGAGCTCAGCAGACTACACCCCACAGGGGTCTGTCTCCTGTTTTTATAAATAAAGTTTTATTGGATCATAGCCACGCCCATCCTTCCTGTGTTGTCTGTGGATGGTTGTGCCCCACAGTGGCAGAGTTGAATAACTGCAACGGAGACCACGTGGCTGCAAAGGTGGAAACATTTGCAGGCTGACCCTTTGCTGACCCCTGCGAGGTGGCAGTAACCAGCGGGCTGTGTGTCCCCGCTACCCCCGGTATTGGTTAGGGTATAGATGCAGCTGAGGGCATCAGTCCCCAGATAATCGTAGCTTGGAGCTGGTGGGTGCTTATTTCTCTCTCCATTGACGGTCGGGGCGTTAACAGCCCAGGGATGACATGGCACACATGGTGCTGGCACACCCAGGCTCCTTGGGTCATGTTGCTCCACCATCCCAGGGGCCTGCCTTCCTCCAAAATGGCTGACACGTCCACTTCCTGTAGGGCGTTACCCGAACACACCACCCCCACCCACGCTCTGCCAGAAGTCAGTCATGGCCACGTCTAGCTGCCGGGGGGAACATCAAGGGCAGAGGCCCTGGGACGGAAATGAGCCTCGGGGTCAGGAGGACAGAAGGAGGCCACTGTGGCTGATACAGAACAGGCCAGGACAATGCAGAGGTGCTGAGGTCAGGGAGAGGCAGGACATGGATCACATGGGACCTCACGGGCTACAGCAAGGTCTCTGGCTTTTAGCTCAAGTGCGATGTGGGACCGTGGGAAGGTTCTGAGCAGAACTGCGGCTTGGTCGGACTTGTGACTTAGCGGAATTCCTCTGGCTCCTGGGGTGGTTGGACTGGAGGCTGAAAGCTGAAAGCAGGAGGGCCGGGGAGGAGGGTCCCGCAAGGTCCCGACGACAGAAGAGGTGGCTTGGGCCTGGCTGGTCCCAGGGAGACATGGCAGGCGCTCAGTCCTGAGTCTGTTCTGTGAGCTACTGTGGTATGTCGTCAGTGGAGAGCAGGGCGGCGAAGCTGGGGGGCGGCCAAAGACCCCTCCAGGGGTGTGGCTTGAGCAACTGGAAGGCTCAGAGAGAAGCCAGTTTAGGGGGACCAATCATGAGTCCAGTTTGAAATGCCTGTTTGGCACCAGGTTGATCTGAAGGAAAAGACTAAGTTTTGTAACAGTCTGCACAGGTGTCCAACCTTTTGGCTTCCCGGGGCCGCATTGCAGAAAGAACTGTCTCAGGCCCCACATAAAACACACGAACACTAACGACTACTACTGAGCTAAAAAAAAGTCGCAAAATAATCTCACAACGTAAGAATTTGCGTTGGGCCACGTGCAAAGCCATCCTGGGCCACAGGTTGGACGTGCCTGGATGCAAAAACGTGAACGCAGCTGGCAGACAACTGGGATCTAGAAGATGTCATGAAGAGCGAAGACCCCTTTTGTTTCCCCAGCCCCCCGGCGTGGGGCAGAGCTGTGCATTCAGGAGAGACGACTCCCCGAAGCGCTCTGCCCCGCTCCTCGCTGACCTTTCCAAATCGCTCCGGCAAACACTGTTTATTGTCCTTGGCCAGCTCTGCGCGGCGGCCCGTCTTTGCTAATAGATGTGTGTCATGCTCAGCCGGTTGCTTTGTGCAGCATAAACACCCTTCCGAGCTCATTACTAGAGTCCCAGAGGGGCCTTGTCATGTTCCCAGGCAGAGTCACGTCTGCTTCCTAACAACCGTTTTCATGGCTCCAAAGAGTGGAGTTTTCATCCCCCTCCCTGCAAGAGGAAAGCAGAATGTATTTGGGGGACTCGCAGTTCCTTTTTTAGGTGTCCCTACTCCGTGCCAGACGTGACCTCATTCGTTGCTGCTCCCATTTTATAGACAAAGTCACTGAGGCTTGGGGAGGCACCCTGTCCTGCTCACGCCCTGGCTCTCCGACTCTGGAACCCAGCTCTTCAAAGCCACGCCGCACCCCTCGCCTCCCGGAGACCCACAGGACTCTTGCATCTGCACCCAGCACAGGGTTCCTCAACCTCGGCTGGCACATTGGATCAGAAAATTCATTGTTGTGGGGCCGTCTGGTGCATGTAGGAGGCTTAGCAGCCTCCCTGGCCTCTGCCCTCTAGATGCCAGTGGCCCCACCCTCCCCAGCTGTGACAACCAAAAATGTCTCTACACCTTGCCCAATGTCCCCTGGGGGCCACACTGGCCCTGGTCGGCCTGAGACATGTTCCGTGTACTCTGCGCACAGACAGGCTTTGGGTTGACATACCCACCACCTGCCTTGATGTACCCCTGTCCCAACACACAGCATTGTCTCCTGCAGCTACTGTAATAGAAATCGCTTTTACTTATGTACTTAGTTGCTGCTTCTCCAGCCCTCCTACCCTCCCAGGGATGGCGTGACGCTCAAGACATTGGAGAGGGGCAGCTTCCACCCAGGCCCACTGACCCAGCAGTCATTCTGTCAGCAGCCATTACCCGAGTGCCTACCCTTGGCTAGGTAGTGGGCTGGGGCTACAGCACCCAGAACAGGCCCCACCTCGTAGACCCAACATCCTGGGTAGGGAGGTGGCGGTCAGCTAGAAAACAATCTACAGGATCATTTCAGAGAGTGCTGAGTGCTATGGAGAAGGTAAATAGCCTGGTGAGAAGCGAGGGGTAGGTGACGTTAGACAGGGCAACTGGGGACTTCTCAGAGGAGGTGACATCTGATCTGAGATGTCACAGTGAGGAGGAGCCAGTCCATGTGAGAAGGGAGGAGGCATGTGTCCAAGGCAGAGGGAAGAGAAGATGCAAAAGCCCTTAGGTGGCACGTTTAAGGAGCATGAAGCCTGGAGTGGCTAGAACAGAGCAAGGAGAGGGTGCAGGGATGGGAGACGTGGACAGAGAGGTAGCAGGATGGGCAGGCAAGTCGCAGAAGGGGACTAGCAAGAGGTTCTTGGGTTCAGAAGGGTCCTTCTGGCCATTTGGGGGTGACTGGGTTATGGGAAGGCAAAGGGGAGGCGAAAAGTCCAGGTGGAGGTGGTTTCTGTTATGAGGCAGGACACGAGAATGAAGATGCAAGATCCATTTCTCCTCTTTTTGAACGTTACCACCCTGATGGCCTTGCCTCTTTCATTTGGATTTTCAAACACAATCTGAGGATTCAGGTTGCAGCTTCAGAACAAGTGTCGCATCAGGACGTGTTACAAAACTCCAGCCCTTTTTATGCATTTGAGTCTCCTAGCCCAAGATGCAAAGTCCCAGGGGAAAGTCTGATTGGCTGAGCTCAGTCACTCACCCACCCTGTGGGTGGGGAAGGGCACCTTGATTGGCAGTCAGGACCTTTATATTTGGGAGGAACCAGGGGTGCAGTGGTTGTGGCTTTTAAGGGGTTACCTGTAAGAAAACAAGGGTGTGTGTGTGTGTGTGTGTGTGTGTATTTTCATATATTGGCTCAAATATGGAAGGAAACTGCCAAATCAAAATGATGAAGTATTTAATGAAAGATTTATGTTTGAATAGAAATAATGAAATGTAGTGTGATTTAACCAATCAATTCTGGAATATTTCAACTCTTAGTTATTGATGGATGATCTTTAATGCAGGATGTGGGTGGAGATGGGGTGGGATGAATGTGTGCTAAGAGACGCCAATGTCCTTAAAACAGCCTTGTTGACAGTTCTACCCAGATGGCCTGGAGGGGAAAGAAATTTCCCTACGGCAGTGGCTGCTGTCAGTCCCATTAGCTGCCTCGTGCTAGGCATTTTCGGGTGCTGCAGGTACCATCTCACATGCTGGTTCCTCCACTCTGCGTGACAGTTGGCAGTGACTTACTGTCATCGTTGCCCACTGAGGCACAGAGGTGTGAAGTCACTTGCCTGAGGTCCCCTGGGTAGGAGGTGGCAGGCCAGGGTTCAAAACCAGACAGTCTGGCTTTCTCCCAGATCGCCTCCTATGTTACCCAGAGAATGGGGAATGGCTGCCAGGAGGTGCCAACCAACAGAGTCCCCGACACTGGCCCAGCCCACTCTCCACCCGGCACGAAGAGACCACCCTGGGGCCCCTGTTAGCTCCCACTGGCCGAAGCCCTCCACCTCCCCTGTCTCTGCAGAGGTGCCACTATCTGCCCTCCTAGGCCAGGTTTACTGCCAGCTAATCCCCTTCCCCGCTGGCAGCCAGACGCAGCTTTTACAGACCACAAATGTGATCATTACGAGGCAATTTCGGTTAGATTCAGGGCTGGGAGAGATAAGCAGGGCCTGGCTCTCGCATCAGGCATCGAATGGGTCCCCAGCAACACTTAACTCAGACAAACGGAGGGAGCGGCTGCCAGGAAGGGCCACAGCGCGGAGCTTTCCGGCAGGACCCGGCAGGACCTGGAGAGCGTCAGGGAAGGACCTGGGGCCAATAACCCTGGGGCAGGGGGGCGCGGACTCTGACATCTGTGTCTGCAATGACTCTGTTAGACAAGGAGCAAGAAAGGGGACTCCCTGATGGCAATGAAACTGCAACACTTCGTGGGTACTGTTACGGGCTGGATCCCAGCAGTATACATGTTAGTTCTCACAACAACCCGTGAGATAAATACTGCTCTCATGTCCACATTATAAATGGAGAAACGGAGGACCGAGAGCTGAATGGCCTTGCCCCCGGGCACACGGCCTCCGGTACTGTGAAGCCAGCGTCCTCCTCGGGGACAGCAGCATCCTCTCCATCGCAGCCCCTCGCCCTCATTTGTGTCGATGACTCCGTTTGCCTTCAACTAAGTTGTTCCAGCTGCTGGTCCAGAGTTGCCCGCAGGGTGGGTGTCAGCATGCCCACGGCGGCTCCGTTTCCTCCAGAACTCGATGGCGTTGGACTCAAGTTTCAGTTTCAGCATTCTGATTTTTCGTTTCTTTTCTGCACTTTGATCCCTGGTGGCCAGTCCTCTCCTTGGATAACCCACTCATGTAAATTGCCTTCTAGATTTATCGCTGGGCGACAAGGAAGCAGCATAGCGACGTGCCCTGCCGTCTGCCCGTGAACGGAACAGCACACGCCCAGCCTCGCTGCGGGTCTTCCTCATTCTGAGTAATTGCATATGTGCACACGCTGACCAAATTAAATCAGGGTCTCAGCGGATGGTTTACTCAGTTTCTGGGCAGATAGTCCAAAAAGGGTATTTACCTCTACGTGCAGTGTGACGGTCAAAAAAAAGAACGTCCTCACAACCGTCAAGGCGCAGTTAGCGGGGCTGCAGACAGCCCCGACAGCGTTGTGCTAGAAATGGCAGTTTACTCTAGACACCAGGTGCCGATGAAAGTGTCCTGGAAATTTGCCACCACGTAAGGGAGTGGCACCCTTTGGCCTTTGGAATAGCGTCAGGGCTGGAAGCGGCTCTCTCAGAAATGAATGACAAAGGCACTGTGATGCCTGACCCCTCGTTTGTGTGTGCGTGTGTGTCCCTAAGCACTCCTGGCATGTCTGAGTGCTCAGCACCAGACACGTTGTTAGCCTGGGGTCATGCCCTGGCCCTGGGAGTGGACTCCATGGGGCCTTTGGTTCCACAGGACTTCCTTTCGTCTATACACTCCAGGCAGGTGGCAGAACTCTGAGTTCTAAAGCACTTTTCTGAAATAGAGACGAAGTGAGAGTTCAAAGGAGGATGCTTTGATTTCTGCTGTCTCAAATATGCAGCACTTAAAAACAAGTATTTTTAATGGCTTTAACTCAAATAAATAATAGCAGATACACAGTGATCAGTCACCGATTGACTTTGCAAGAAGTGACGTGATTGGCCACTGGTCGTCACGCACATGTGCTATTTGCACAGCGGTTTGTGGACTGCAGACCTGGCCATGAAGTTCGTCCTTTATGTAATTACAGTGACTGTACTGTGGTGGCTAAGTCTGAACCGCGCTGTGGGAGACTGGGATTATCTAACTGAACTGTGAAACGCATCTCTGCACATCAGGACCATGCCTGTAATTGGCTGCTCCTCCTCGTGTTGCCCTCTTTGTTGTGTCATCCTTGTGTCATTGCTTTGCACTGTGGAGCCCCTTCAGGGCCCTAGCCCAGTTCAGAGTCTACTTCCTCTCTTTTTCTTCTCTTTCTCTGTCTTTCTCCATCTCTCACTTCCCCTGCTTTCTTCCACGTTGCTTCAGGCTCAAATAGACTCTGCCCACTTGGTGGCAAGATGACTGCCAGCAGCTTAAGCCCTGTGGAAGAACTACTTCTCTTTGCCCGTAGCTCTTTTTAAACTCCCAGGGCTGACTCTCATTGGCTTAGCTTGGGTCACATGCCCATCCCTGAACCAATGGCGGTAGCCAGGGGAATGTGGTGCTCTGATTGGTCAGGCTGAGATTGATTATGCATGCAGCCCTGGAGTCAGGAATTCAGATCAACCCATATGCACTTAAGTAAGGAAGTGGTGGGACCCGGAGGACCACAGTCTGGACCAGGTGGGCAAGACAAAAGTCCACACACACCACACCC